>CABHPP010138887.1:11070-27580 GCA_902168425.1 Peromyscus attwateri | reverse complement strand
AAGAATCCCATCTCCTCCTTGCCTTTCTTCTCTGTTCTCGGGTGCTCTTGAGACTGAGGCTAGAGAGCAATCTGAATGAGAAATCCGAGGAGATCCGACAGAGTTCAGTGCTTATCTGTTCTCTTGACTAATATTACTGACAGGAACCCAATCCAGGGATGGAGGGATGGTTCAGCAGGTACAAATGCTTGCTGCTCTCCCAGAAGACCTAGGTTCAATTCCCAGGTCAGGTGGCTCATAGCTACCTGTAACTCTAGTTCCAGAGACACAGACACACGAGAGAGAGAGAGAGAGAGAGAGAGAGAGAGAGAGAGAGAGAGAGAGAGAGAGAGAGAGACAGAGAGAGAGACAGAGAGAGAGACAGAGAGAGAGACAGAGAGACAGAGAAAAAGAGAGAGAGAAGTGTTTGCTTTAAACTTGGAGATCCATCTGCCTCTGCCTCCCAAGTGCTGGGATTAGAAGTGTGCCACATACACAATTTTTAAAAAATAAAATCTTAAAAAAAACCCTAACAGCCCCAAGTCCAAAATTCCATACCTTGTATATAAAATTATGTATAACATGCTTCTCTGAATAGATTTTTATTAACAGAATTTAACATTCTCTTGCTAGCTTTATGAACCTAAGGAGATCTCAAACCACAATTGAAATGTTGATCTAAACACACCTGTGCTATCGCCTCCCCTCATCTGTGGCTCCTTATGTGGCATTCAGTCTGGGAAAGGACTCCTGTAAGAAGTCGAGTGCTGTGTGGTGAGCCTCTCCAGCCTGCATTCAGAAAGTCCCGAGTTCGTGTCTGGCTAAGGGCTTTGATGACAAGGTCTGTTAGCTGCATCACTGCATGAAACACTGACCTTGCTAATCACCACCGAAGCTACAAACCTCTCACCCCAGTCACCGTGTTATCAGGAATTCCTGGACTCCGTGCAAAGATGTTAATTTCATGCTTTGTAAACACATCTCTTGTAAAAGAACAGCCCGCCTATAAAAATTACTTTTGACATCCCCGAGATAATCTTCAGGGGAAAGGAAGCAGAAGTCTCCCGTCTGTCCGGTTCTGTAGCCAGAGAACTCCAGCTCATTTCTTTTATAAAAGAGGCACTGACATCAGGGTTCACTAAAGCGGCAAAGAAATAACTCCAGTCCCTGAAGACTGCCTTTGAAGGAGGCTCAACTTCTTGAGGTGCTTTGTGTATCTTCAACAAGGTGTAAGGAGCTTTGGAAAAGCTGGCAACATCCCACACTGCAGGCTGACTGACCTGCAGCAGCTCAGAGACAGGTTCCCAGAGATGATCTGCCAGATACCTCGGTCAGCTAGCCATGGAAGAACGAGACACAAGAGAAGCCTACCAGGCTTGTACAGAAACTAAACAGTGGGGCCAAGAACCCAACCCACAGCCTGATCCTCTGATGAGGGTGGGGTGCTTCTCTGTAAGCCACAAGTCCTAAGACACGGACAGAGAATCAAAGATTCTGCTAAAAGTAGAGAAGCTAGGCATGGTGGTGCTCGGTTGTAATCCCAGCAGGTGGAGGCAGGAGGGTCAGGAGTTCAATCCCCTGCTACCTAGTGACTTCAAGACCAGCCTGGGCTACATGAGAGTCTCCCCTGTGCCAAGCAAAATAAACATACAAAATAAATAAAATAAAAATAAAGGAGGGAGACCCCAGCCACCCCATTTCCCATGGTGTTGTGTGTTCTGACATCCACCACACTGGATGAGGGCAAGACAACAGATGAGCCATCTAGCTGAATTCCTGAGGTACTCCACGGACATCTGCTTGTCTAACCGGTGCCACTGTTCATCCTATTGCTGTCCCCAGAGGAGACAGACAGCTTGGAGCAGGAACATATTCCAAACATTTGATAGAAGGTGGCCGGGGGCTACTAAGCTTTGCTTTCATGTTTATTTCAGGCCTTACTTTCCATCTGGAATTTGGATGTTTCATTTTCACTTTAACATAAAAGCCATGTGTCTCTTTTCTCTCTTGTCTAAATGGTTTGAGGAAGCCTGATATTATCAGAAGGTTCGTGTTGTTGACCACCATGAACTCTCTCCATGAATGCCTACATCGGGCATGGGTCTCATCAACTCAGGATTAGTATAAGGTTCTAATATGCACAGTGGGCCAAGAGGAAGGGATCTACAGAGAATCGAAAGGCCAGCTTCCCCAGAAGGAAGAGTGTGTGTGTGTGTGTGTGTGTGTGTGTGTCTGTGTGTCTGTGCGCGCGCGCATGCGCGCGCTTGTGCACACCCACAGGCATATGTGTTTAAAATGATAGCCCCCAACTTTATTTTCCCCAACTGTCAACTATGTGGCAGGGAAGAAGCACAAAGGGAAAAATAAAAATTCCCTGCTGGAAACAGAGGGGAAGACATACAGGACGCCCCTGTAATTCTTACTCCCTGTAATTGCATGTGAGATTTACAATTAACTCAGAGTAACGGGGAATGTAATTAAGGAGCACTCCCATAACTCCACCATCCAGTGTTACTACTGTGAATGGCTTCATGCTCTTCTTTATCATCTTGTTTCCATGCCTGTGTCTGAAACCCGAGGACCTAACCAGAGGTCCAGAGGCAGCTCTCCTCCTCTATCAGTTGTCAAGGGACGATCCTGTTATTAAACACACGTTGGAAGCATTGTCATTGTGTGCTGTAACCTAACACCTGGATGCACTTGTCCCCTCAGACTGGACATTTCACTTGTTTCCCATTCTCCACCATTAAAGATTTTGCACGGGGCGGGGGGATGGCTCTGAAGATAAAGTGCTTGCTGTGCAAGTGTAAGAAACAAGAGTTCATTTCTCCAGCATGCACATAAAAACCCTGCTGGGTGGGTATGGCAGCCCTTCTGTAATTCCAGTACTGGGGAGGCTGAGACAGAATCCCCGGGGCAAACCGGCTAGGCAGACTAGCTGAGTCAGTGAGCTCCGGATTCAGTCACCTCAACAAAGTGAAGAGGGCCAGTGAGTCGGATCAGTGGATAAAGGTGCTTGCTGCCAAACCTGACAACCTGAACTTGACCTCTGGGTCCCTCCCACCTGGTGAAAGGAGAGAACCAACTCCCACAAACTGTCCTGTGTCCTTGGCACACAGCAATGGCATGTGCATACTTGCACAAACACACGCACACACAATAAATAAACGTAATTTAAGAACTATCATAAGCCACGGTTATAACAAACAAATACCTAAGCGAAGACTGCTTGAGGAAAATGCCCAACACCAATCCCCGGCCTCCACACGCTAGTGCTCTTCACTGCTGAGACGTCTCTCCAGCCCCGGGATCTGGCTTTCTAAAGGAAGGCTGGGCTCTGCTCTGAGAGGCCACAGCTCAGGAAACAGACATAAACCATTGACCCTGGGGTATAAACAGCACGGAATGACCCAAACCCCGCACCACTGAAGGTGGACGTTGTGAATTTAGTATCGAAACCCTGTTAAGTTCCTGGCAAATCTGTACATCCAAAGACCAGCCTGCCCAGTGGTAAAATGGTTGTTGACATAAAAGCTTTTGAAAATACTCCCAGTCACACTGCCCGGGTGGGTATGGAGTACAGAATGAATTTCCTTTGTGGCAGGTCTTGTCAATGTGCAGGGAGCAAGGAAGCCTTGGGGACCCTTCTAGCTCTGGGGTTTTTGTTTTTTGTTTGTTTTAGAGGCAGGGTCTAATATATTCTAGGCCACACTCAAACTCACTAAGTAGCCAAGGATATCCCTGAATTTCTCATCTTCCTGTCAGTATCTCATAGGTGACAAGATTATAGGCAAGCAGCACCATGCCTGGTTTTCTATGGTGCTGAGGGACTGAATCCAGGGCCTTGTGCATGCTAGGCAAGCATTCTGCAAACTGAGCCACATCCCCAGCCCCAGGACTGACATTCGGATGATTAATTCTTCCATTCGTTCTGGGAGACATCCGGCCAGATGCTTCATGAATGTAAAGACTGTCTGGCAACATGCAGATTTTTTTTTTTTTTTTTTTTTAATTTAGGGCACAAGGACACAAAACTAGAGGCCAATTCCACAAGTCTCTACAGACCCCCAAGCAGAAATGTTGCAATGAGGAGAAAACACGTACGGGTCGGAAACCTTCCTCCCCAGAAACCACGCCTGCTGGGTCTTTCTGGGTTTTCCCGGAGCAAGATAGTCTGCTGGCCTGCTTCTAACACGAGGTCAGAAAGGGGGCTGTGATGCGTTGGGAGCTGGGGGGTGATGTCCCACCAGCTGCTCACTGGAGGTCAGACGAAAGTCCCCTCTGATGGCTGGCACAGGAGGGGCCAGTAAGACTGGGTTGTGAGTTTCAGACTTTCCCTAGAAACAGCTGGACGGGGGAGGGGAGGCTGCCCTGCTCTGAGACAGAATTCATAGCACTGGGGAAGGGAGGGACAAGAGTCCATTTATCCTTGTCTTAGACAGAGGCTAGAGATGGGTGACAGCCAAGGGCCCTCTGACTCTTCTCTGTCCCTTGGCATTCTAAAAATTCCGACTCGGTGCCTTGTGAAAATAGGACACGCTGGCCTATCACTTCCAACAATGTCAACAGAAAGGCCCCAGGAGAACAAAGACCATCACGATGTCGCCCAGCAGAGGTGTCTCACTGCGGACCACTCTTCACCGATTTAAAACGTTTTTGCTGACTCATGGGACAATGTCAAGACATTTATTTGACCAACTGGGTGTTTCGGCACACTCCGCCCCAGCCAAAGATCATTTCCTTCCATGCAAGGTCACATTCCCTTGCCATGCCACACAACTGTCATCCTATGTGCGCTGCATCTATGTACTTCCCTGTTGGTCCCCAGAATGCTCTGTATTTTATTCTCTTCCCATTTCCATATATGTGTGATGTGTCTGTATGCATGTGTGTGGCCACATGTGTGTGCAGGTAAGCATGCATGTGTCTGGAGCCTTGAAGTTGACATCGGGAATTGTCCTTGTTCTCTCTTCCACATTGTTCACTGAGGCACAGGCCCTTATTGAACAATTCGGAGTTTGCCTATCTCTGCCTTCAGAAGCTGGCATGAGAGGTGGACCGCCTCAGCCACCTGGGGATCCAAACTCCCATCCTCACGATTATTTAAGACTAAGCCATCTCCTATAGCTTTAACAGACACATAATTCACAGGACACAAGACCAACCCTCTGGGAGCGCAGAATTCGATGGTTCTTATTCTTACATGGTTGCACACCCACCACCACAGTCTACACTCTGATTCAGGACTCTTTTCATCTTCCACTAAAGAGATTCTCCTGCATTACGGGCACTATGGCTGAATGTCCATGAATTTATGACAGCACCAATTCTAAGGTGATGGGAACCAAGAAGTGAGTCAAGTTTTGAGGGCCCGGATTAGCACTCTCATAAGAGAGTCCTATCCCCTTCTCCATGTGAGGTCACTGCAAGAAGATGCTGTCTGCATATGAGAAAGCAGGCCCCCATCAGGCACGGCGTCTCCCGTCACCTTGATCCTGGATTTCCAAGCCTCCAGGGATAGGAGATAGAAACAGTATGTGTATGAGTATATTGTTATAGGCATTTTGGTATAATCAGTGATTTGAATGAGAATGCCCTGCCCCCCCCCCCCAGTCTCAGGCATTTGAACACTTAGTCCCCAGTTGATGGTGCTGTTTGGGGAAGTTTGGGTGGTGCAGCTTTGCTGGAAGAAGTGTGTCACTAGGGGAGGGCTTTAAGATGAAAAGCCCGGAGCCACTTCCCAATTACCCTCTCCGCTTGCTTCATGCTTGTGTTTGAAGATGTGTGTAAACCTTCTGTTCCCGCCACCGTGCCTGCTGCTGCTCACTCTGTAGACCAGGCTGGCCTCCCGCTCACAGAGGTCTGCTTCCCCCCCTCCGCCTCCTGAGGGGGCTGGAATTGAAGCGTGCACCATCATGTCCCGGCTCCATGACGGGGACTCTAAACCTCTGGATCTCCAAGTCCAAATAAACCCTTCCTCCTGTAAGCTGCCTTGATCAAAGCGTTTTTTAATCACAGCAACGGAAAAGTAACTAATACACCACCCAGACACAACACCTCTCCGGCAGGCGCTAAAGACATACCCCACAGCTTCTGCGGCAGCAGGAACTCAGTCACTTAAGCTGGGGGGGCAGAAATGGTCACCAGGCTTGGCCAGGCTTCTGGCATCACCAAGGAGGAGACGCAGTCTGGCCAGGATGCTTCAGCTAATGCTGCTGCTCAGATCGCATGCTTTCTTGTCCGAGGAAACACGGCAAGAAGGCAGAGCTGCTGCTACCACCAGCAGCAACACATCGGGTAGCTTCCTACTGGTGGGCTCTTGCTGTTCCTCTGCCGCCTCTCTTGTCCCCAAAGGGCCGAGCTATTCCCACTTAACGGAGGAAGGTTTCTGAGCTCAGTTAATGAATTCATTCCTCAACATTAATTACAGTGTATCTAGCCAATGCTAGATAACCGCAAGACCAGGGTCTCTAGACGAGGGGCTCTAGACCAGGAGCTGCACACAGGGCTGGGTGGGTAGGGATTCCTTTTGCATTTTCAGCTAGAATGGAGTCCAAGCGGGGACCCTACCCTGGGCTAGCTAGCTAGCTATGTGTCTTGGTGGGGAAGGTTGCTCACAGAGGGTGTGGCTGTGGGGCCTCCTGCTCCCTCTAGCCAACCTAGGCAAGGAAGACGCATGCCTAGGGTAGCAGGAATGAGACTCCAGCTGGGCTTCTCTGGTGGGGAAGGGCAGGGAGCGTAACTTCCTCCACAGAGTCATTGCACGCATGTGCCCAGTTCCAGGGAGAACTGCGTTCTGAGCAAGGTTCCAAGCAAGGGCGCTGATGGCCCGTGGCAAGGGCCAGCCCTTCCTCCCTCATGGTACCCTGTTTCTCCATCTGAGACTTAGTCTGCTCTTCAGCTTAGGAACCACTGTCTCTCTTCCTTTTCCTACCGAACAAGGTAGGCGTTGGAGAGTTTCCACAGCGTGCTGTAAGATCGCAGGAGGAACGTCAGGAGTTTTCCCCGGACACAGCTGTTTAAGAATGAGTGCCCCTCCCCAAACCTCACCCTCCTATGTCGTTAACTGGGTCACCTGTAACTCATTCCAGTAGGAGACAGCATGGCCGGGCTATGCTTTCTGCAGAGGCTGATTCACAAAGCAATACTTAACCCTTTTCTCTTTGGCCTGACATTACCTACGATCTACTACCAATTGATTAAATCATAACCGTTTTAGACATTGACTCTTGGTTGTGATCAGCATGGGAATTTACTGAGTCTGATGAAGAAACTAAGGACTTCAGTTCCAAGAGCATTAAACTGTTCTGGCATCAGAGCACACAGCCAACAGAGGCTCCGTGCTGGAGAGACTTGGAGGAGATGCATTTTGCCACTTCATTTCCCCCGAGAGACAGGTGCTTTTCAAAGTTATTTCCCCAGACTAGAGTGGTTTTGACAATTTTCTGATTTGCTTAAAATGAGCGATGACGAAGTGTCATTAGAAGCATCTGCAATCATTAAGGGGGTTCGTCCTGGATTCTGCCCCTGTCTCACTGGGAGGAGAGACAGGAGACTAATTAAATGAAGCCGACTCAGCCGGGAGCCTGGCTTCCAGAGGCACAATCTCCCTCGCCAGGCGCAGGGTAGCTGCCTGGCTGCACTAACAGCAGCCGCCCGGCCTAATCCTCCTTCCTCTGTGACGAGCATTCCGACGGTGTCCGGAATAATAATGTAATTATAGAGAGAAAACACCTCAGCCATGAAGGGCAAGGATTTGGAGCTGTTCAAACATGGGAACTGGAATCACAGCCAGCAAAGGGTGAGATTTAGGGGAGAATGGGTTAGAATGTATTACCAGTCCCCCCTCCTCTCCCTCCCTCTCCTTTTCTCTCTCTGCTGAAATAAATGTAGTCCCCTCATCCTCAGGGAACATGTTCTGAGGATGAGGGGACACCCCTGGGAACACCCAAAATGGCAGACCCTCTCTATAAGTGCTTTCTTCTATACATATGAATCTGTGGTGAAGTTTAATTTAGGAACTAGGCAGTGTAAAAGATTAGTAACAAAAGCCAGGCAGGGATAGCTCACACCTTTAATCCCAGCATTTGGGAAGCAGAGGCAGGTGGATCTCCAACTTTGAGGCCAGCCTGGTCTACATAGTGAGTTCCAGGACAGCCAGGGTTACACAGTGAAACGCTGTCTCAGAAAACAAATCAAAACAAAACAAAAGATTAATAACAACAGCTGGGGCAGTGGTGACACACACCTTTAATCCCAGCACTTACCTGGGAGGCAGAGGCAGGTGGATATCCAAATTCAAGGCCAGCCTGGCCCACACAGTGAGTTCTAGAACAGCCAGGGCTACACAGAGAAACCCTGTCTCAAAACAAAAGATTAATAACAACAATGAGTTATAAAACGGTACAGCTATCTGTAAGAAAGTTAGGTGAAACCAATGAACTGGAACTTTCCATTTTGTATCTCAGAAAGGGAAACCTCAGACGAGAGGAACTCAGAGGGAAATAACTGCCTGAAGTCGTGGCAGAAGGCTGGCTAATCCAAAGTGACCTCTGCACATTCCCGGAAGTCCCCACAGATCCTCTGATATATTGGCCCAAAGGGCACATTTTCTGTTTGTTTGCCGTCTCTACAGTAGCTCCTTGGGTCTGGATACAAAACCCTCTCTGTGGTAAGGGGGAAAGAAGCAGGTCTGATGGGCAGCAGTTACACTGGATGAATTTCATGTTCTGTAGACAACGCGGGGACCATACACAGAAAGTACTCAATACATGCTTGCTGCTGGGTAAGAAGCAGACTCCGTGTTGTTGATGTCAATCCTAATGTGGCTCCTTTCAGTTTGAAAGAAAACCATCCTGCAGGATATTTTGAGTGCACAGGGCTTTATAACTTGTGTAAAAATCATAACCATCGAAAGCCAAAGCCACAAACCAGAGCTATGTATGGTCTGCAAGGAGCATTCCAGAGCATAGGGTTCATTTCTGCATATTTTTTGGGGAGTGGAGAAATCTATAATTATTCCAAGATGAAGGTAAAAAAGTTCCCGCAAAACAGTAACATCTAACAAGCACAGCATTTTTTTTTTTGAGAAAAACAACTGTACTTCTGCTGAGGTTAATTTCACTAGCCATCCCATTTCAGGATCAGAGCAAGTTCTGAATGGTCATCAACAGCAGACCATAATTCCTATTTCTGCCTAGAGACACCAGAAGAGCAAGAAATGGACTCTTGACAGTGAGGGGCAGGCGGACCACTGCTCTCACGCCAAGAAGGTACAGGCAACCCACTTCCTCTTAAGTGACAAGGGCCATGAGTTGGAATGGTAAGCAGTTGGGTTGACATCCCGTTTATCTGCTGGCCAAAGCCCCAAAGACTAACACCCCAGGGAGTCTACACCGGACAAGTCACATGGCCTTGGATTGACCCCACAGGAAAAGTTGACTGATTTATGTAGCAGAATCTAAATGTGTTCAATTGGAAGGCCTGATTTCTGGCTTCTTCTGGCAAAATCCAAATGTTTCCTGGCATGAAGGCTTAGCTAGTGGTGAGCTAGGCATGGAGGATCATGCCTGCAATCCCAGCACTGGGGAGGCTGAGGCAGATGACTTGCCACAAGTTTGAGGATAGCCTGGGCTACAGGTTGTTTTCCAGAGCAGCCTGAGCTTTAGTGTGAGACCCTGTCTCTCTCAAGTTTCATCTATAAAACTCCCTGGAGTTTTACATAACACAAGCGTGTTTACTTCGTGTGAAAAGCATGGGTCTCTTCCAGCTCAGGTCTGGGGAAGAAGTCTGATTTTGCCTGTAGACACTCACACCTGCTGGCACTCAGCCTGGCTTCTCTGAGTCAGAGGCAAGTGATGTGGAAAACCCTTCATTTGCGTTCATCGGATCAGCATATTGTTAGTGTGAAGAAGTGCTTTAAAGAAGGTTTTTGGGTTTTGTTTTGTTTTTTTTAAACAGTGTCAAACCTCAAAAGCACAAACAAATCGATAAAACCCCTCATGCAGGAGCCATTGCTCCCTGAGGACAGCAGGTAAGAAAGAGCAACTTTGCTTTTCTAGAATGCTGTGTGAAGACCCCAGGAGGCTGATGTGCACATGCATTAGTCACACATGGGCAGTAAAGCTGCCCTTTCCTTCTCTATCGTGAAAAGTGTGAGTTTGCTAAACTTCCAAATGGCCTTTCATCTTTAGAGACCACATAAACTGTTGACAAAAGGTAACCTGCTTCTTCGTACTTTGAATGTTCGTTTTTATTTTTTTGTTCTAGGCTGGTCTTAGAACTCTCTATGTGAGGTGATCTTGAACTTCAGATCCTTCTGCCTCTGCCTCCTTAAGCCTTAGGATTGGAGGCATGCATGGCTGCTCTCACAGTGCTGGGGATTGAATCCCGGGCTTATTGCATGCTAGGTAAGCATTCTACCAACTGAGCTACATCTGCAGCCCTTTATGTGACATTAAAATTCCCTATCTATCTCCTTTAGCAAAAACCCAGGATCCTTGAAACGTGCTTCTGGGGCTTTGTGGTACTTACTGAATATTAAAGTATCTGTTGTTTTAAATATAAAAGCAGGTGACTGTATACCCAGCCTTCATCTGCCCCTTTTCTGGGGCCTGTACCCTGATCTTGGGGAAAAGGTTTCCTTTGGCCATTCATTTCTGAGCTTCCTCATTCCATTCCAGAGGAAGGGATCCCACCACTACCACTACCACCACCACCACCACCACCACCACCACCACCACCACCACCTCCACCACTACCACCTGAGGGTGTGTGTGGGTAAAGTGCAGGACAGGAAGAGGGTGCTGAGGTGGCCTGTGACTGGCCGCAAGCAACAGGAGGGCAGCCCTCTGTGTTGGGCAAGCTGAGCTGCAGAAACCAAGTCTAGAGCTGCTGGAATCTACCTGCTGCCTTGAAGGGGTAGAAGGGCCCCCTCAAGGAAGAGACAAACGATACCCAGTAGCCCTGGGATCCCGGGAGCATCAGGGCAGCACTGGCCCAGTCTTGCCCATTTTGGCTTCAGTATCTTAAAGAAGAGTTCTACATTTGCAAGTGACATCACACCTTTAAAACAAAACAAGAAACACCAGGAAGACAGCCATGGTCACCGGGCCCATGTGGTGTGAATGCTTGAAAACGCACAAAGTGCGCCATTTTCCTGAGCAGACAACACAGAGGCAGGGCCCACCCTGGGTGCCTGAAGCAGCAGGTGACAGCTGTGCCTCAGTGCTGGAGGCTGGCTGTCTAACCCAGCCAGCCCTCTTCCTCATGGGCAGCAGTCTCACTGGGCCAATTGGCCTGAAGTAGGCCCATAAGCAAGGCAGAGGTGTGCAAGCTCGGCGGCGGCGGCGGCCATTGCCAGGGTCCTTCCTGCTACCCTCCCCACGACAGACGCAAAGCCACTGGGTTAGTGAGACACTTGGCTTCCTGGGCGATAGCCTCAGAATTGTGCTCTCCCAGACACTGAGATGTGCAATGATAACAGTGTGTGAATCAAACCTGAACAAGGCCAGAAGAAAGGGAGGGGGGAGGAGAGGAGGGGAGAGATGGGAAGAAGAGGGGTGTGAAAGAAAGCCTGTGTGTCTAACATATATGCACGACCCACTGGCAGGGGGGTCAACCTTTGCACACTGTGACACAATGGAGCTGTCACCTCCAAAGTTCACACTGGAAAACTTCCCAAATGGAGTTTTAAAAAAAATCACTTTTCAGTTTACTATCTTGTGCTGGGCAATTCATAGCTCCCCTTAGCACTCTCTTCATGGGCCACGGATCAGACAGGCAAGGGAGCAACAAAGCCTGGGTTTTTTTCTGTTTGTTGGGATTTCAGAAAGACATGCAAGGCTACCACACGGCCCAACCACTGGAACAGCGCCCACAACAGGATGAGCCACCAAGGCTCCCCATGAGCCCAGACACAAGTGGAGAAAGCAGGGGACATGGGAAGAAGCAGGAAGTGAGGGGGGACAGCGGCTCTGTCCTGAGAGCAGAGTCCTAGCAGAGGCAACAGAATCAGGTGCGGAGTGCACCACAGGCCAGCGGAGGACTGCAGCCGGCATGACCTCCAGGGCTGGGATCAGGGATAGGTGAGAGATCTGCCTCAGCCCCTGACACACTGCATTACTCCAGAAGAAACGGAGCTCCCACAATCGATACACTCAAGGAAAAGAAGATGAGAGGCTGGAAGTTTTTGTCCAGCGACACTGGCCTTCAACGTCCAAGGACAAAACTGTTATCAACACTGAAGAATGTAAGGAATACCACTCCCAGGAGACCATCAAAGAACCTCCTAGAAGGAGCCTCAGCGAGCTGAGCCAACTGCATTACACAGCTGCCCCGGGACTAAACGTAAGAGGGACAGCAAAGAGCGACAGACACACAGCACCCATAAACACACAAAGTAGGTCAGGAGGCGCAAGAAGGGGTCCCAGCACTCTCCAGCCCTGTCGTGTTTATCATAAGGCTGCTATCACGACATTGGCAGGACTACTGCCCAGGGTAAGACAAGGTAACTAGGGTTCTCCATGTGCTGAAGAGATGCAAAGAAACACAGAAAGAAAAGGTCACAGAATCTTCAGTTTCAGTTAAACACATATGTTAGGACTCATGTGACTGTCTATCTTCACATGTAAATAGAACTGCATTTACAGTCCCTCCCTCCCAGGGGTCCCCCAAAGAAGTCAAGAGCGTGCACAGGAACAAAAAGCATCCCCGGCACCCAGTGTGTGGTCTTAAAAATCCCATTTTTCCATTAGAAGAAGCCAGGCAGATTCTCAGAGAAATAGCTGATGCCCAGTCTGAGGTAGAAAAAGCACTGACTGAATGCAGGTATCATGACATGGCAGGGACCAATGGCACCGTCAAAGAATCCAGGGTAGTGTCACCAAGCCTGGAGAGCCCCACAGAAGGACAGAGAAGACACCAGGAGACACGGTGAGCCTCCTGATGAGGAGGCAGAGGGCCACCATCCGGGGTTCTTGCCACAGGGACCAACTGCAATCTGGTAAGGTCTTTGCACCAGCTGCTGCTTGGCAGAAAATAAGGAGAAGCCAGGACCACTGGAACATGAGCCGTAAGCATGCAGCAAGCAAAGGCCATCGTGGGATGCTTGCCAGGCCAAACCACAAGGCACGGATATCGTGGAGGGTGGGGGCGGTGGGAGCATCACCTTTGGAGATGGAAAAAAGTAGAGGAGACATGCACTTAAAAGCATACATGACCAAAAACCCACTGGAGTGTGAATCTGAATTAAATCTTGTGACTTGGTACATCTTAGGCTGAGAGCGAGGCACCCTGGAATGGGGGTATTCCAGACACAGGTCACAGCACAAGCAAGGCAAGGAGGTAGAAATGGGGTGTGGCTCGCTCTGAGAACAGCAAGGAGTCTGACACCGGGGGTGTCAGGGTCACTTGCAGAGACCAGAAGGAAATAAATCTAGGAAGTGTTGGTTGAGGGTCCTCTGTGTAAGTCTCATCCTGTCAGGACAAGATGTCTGTTCTTAGGCCAAAGAAAAAAAGGTCAGTGTGTCTGACCATGGACTGGCGCTGGGATCCTCACCCCAGGGGTCACATCTCACTCCAATCCTTCCCTTTTCCCTAACAGAACTCTGCATTTATCCATCCTGCAGGGTTCCGTATCTACATGAGTTCTGAAGCTGCAGCCCTCATCTTGGCACAGTGAAGAAATCTACCCTGGGGAGAACAGCCCCAGTATGGTAGAGCCAAAGACAACGGGAGAATGACTATCAGATGATACTGACTGAGCCACTGAATTAATTCACTCCACAGTCACCCTTCAGCCGGGTTCTTATGCGAAGTCATAAATCTCCTTATCATTTGAATGAGCTGTGCCTCCCATTAATTACAGCTACAAGCAGCCAAAATTATGCATGGGGTTTCTAGGGGAAATAATCTAAAGACCTACCAAGCACTTAGAAGTGATACTCCAGGAAATAAAACCACATCGAAACAGTTCCTACACCCTCAGGTCCAGAAGATACATGACTCTAGGGTCACCCCACCAGTCTCCTGGTTCTATAGATGAACATGGGGTTCCCACAGCTGCCTTAACTGCACCATTTAATCACGCAAATATAACGGGTGTCAGGCTCTGAGGGGAGCTAATCCCAGGGAAGGGAGAGAAAAATGAAAAGAAAATGCAATTTAACAGTAGCCTGCAGAGACCACCAGGTGAACAAGATTGATTTCATGAAATCTCCATTTGTCTCCCTGGACTCTCTTCACAGGATCCTATGCTTGGGGTTCCAGGAAAGCAATGCTGTTCACGTGTGTGTGTGTGTGTGTGTGTGTGTGTGATATCAAGAAAGACATTCCTGGGGCTGGAGAGATGGCTCAGCGGTTAAGAGTATTGGCTGCTCTTCCAAAGGACTGGGGTTCATTTCCCAGCTCCCACATGGCAGCTCACAAGTGTCTGTGACTCCAGTTCCCAGGGATCCGACACCCTCACACAGACAAACATGCAGGGAAAACACCAATGCACAAATAAAATAAATAAATAAATAAACAAATAAACAAACAAACAAATAAATAAAGTCAAAAAATAATTTAAAAAAAAAGAAAAAGAAAGAAAGATAGTCTCTCATGTGCTCCTGAAGGCCAAGGGTAACCTGCAGGGTAGCAAGAGAAGCCCTCTGCGGCCTCCGCAAGCCAGAAGGAAAGGCTGTCTGGCTTCACCTCCTTGGGGATTGTGACTCTCACTATCCTGAGCACCAGGGATTCGGGATGTGTGTGGGCCTGCCATGGGGCCTGCAGCCCATCAACTGCTTCAGACGGGCTCCTTGGCCTGACCAGAGCTGGAAGGTCAGGCCCTCGCTGACCCACATCCTGAAGACCACACAGGGACAGAGCTGTCAGAGGGATCTGGAATTGGGGCCAGGATTAAGGGACAGGCTGGGGTCTACCCTCTTGGCTGTTCAAAATGCCACCCCTTCCGTTGCATGCTTGCAGTTTTGGCTTCAGGAGCCTCTGGTGTTAGGTGATGTGCCGGCCAGCTGGCCTAGAGCCCATGTACTCCAGGGGGAAGACAGAACAGGACGGTGGCATGGCTCACAACACAGCATCAGCACCAGAAACTAGGTTAGGCATGCAAGCTGCAGACTGCGCCCTCATTCAGCTGCGGCTCACCCTGGGGTAGGGGCAGGAACCATCGGTATAACAAGCCCACAGGTAGGTGGGGCAAACAGGAGCAGGGGGTGGTAACTGAGGGACAGACCTAAACACGCGGCTGGAAAGTGGCAGGGGCTGAATGAACCACCGTGTGATGCCCACCCTTCCCCATGACACCAGCAGAGTGAAAAGAGCATGGTCTTCCTGTGACCTATGACAACCCTGCAATATATGAACTGCATGCCCCAGACCCCCCCCCAAGGGCTTCGCCCTCTTGCTCTCTTTTAGCTGCTGCCTGAGCAGTGACTGTCACAGCCACTGAGTCTGTGTCTCTTGCATTCCGTCAGCTTCCTACAGTGAACTTTTACTGCTACTGGAAAATACAACAAGAAATTCTCACCCCATGTCCTCCGATGCACTACTCTGTCTCTGGTTGAGTCTCACACATTTCAGGGGCTCTCAGGCCCTTAGGAACTCCCAAACCTCAAACCCATACTCTTCAGAACCAGCTGGGGTGGGGCCTCCCAGAGAAACCCCAATGAACTGGTAAGAACACGTCCTGTCCCTACCGCCCAAAGCTGGGTGGGGCTGCCCTCTGCACTGTCTCTCACGCTGGCTGAGCACGCCAGCATTATGCATCCTGAGTACTGCCTTATACTATTTCCACAGCCCTGCCAGGCAGATATTTCCCTCAGATCACAGATGGGGACACGTGAGGCTCTGTTACCCCCTGCCTCGGTCTTATAACCAGGAAGTGGCCAAGAGGGCCTCAACTCCTGGTCCCTGTGACGTTCCAGAGGGACAGGAGCATGCTGGCACTGGTTTGGTAGTCCTGGACACAGCTGACCTTGAGTTGCCTTCCTTATCTGAGAAATGGACTCACGCCCTCCATCCACACTCACAGGACAGAATGGCTGTTTTCAGCCAACAGGTTATTCCTTAAGACTGAAGTCCATGCCTTTTGGGTACAACAGAGGCTCTAACTCTTCCAACTAGGACCCTGGAAACAACAGAAATGACCCACATCCTTAACATCTAAACTCCTCACTGTCTATCACCTCAGAGTGACAGACAGAAAGGCCTATGGAGCTGTCGGGCTGGCCCTTTCTGAGAATACACCACTGCGATTAGACTTCACTCACTCCTCCTTGTACGGCTGCTTACTGGATCCACCAGCCACCACATGCTTCCCCTCTTCCAGTCCTTATCAAGACCCTTTGTAGGTGAGGACACTGGGGCTCGGAGAAGGGACTTTTCCCAGGTCACCTGGAAAGTGTCTGGTAGTCACATCTGAGGTTTATCTTTCATCTGTCAGTCTGTCATCATTATGACCCATGAGGAAAGGCATGTGTCCCTTACTGGCCTTGTACTGCACCTGGTGTAATGCAAATGCAAGCTTATGTGC
>CABHPP010138887.1:0-10329 GCA_902168425.1 Peromyscus attwateri | reverse complement strand
GGGGGGGGGGGTGGGTGTTATCTTGAGTTTCAGGCTAGCCTGGTCTGCACAGTGAAAGACCTCCTGAAAAACACCAAAACCAAACAACAAAGGCTTCACACGCCAGCTCTGCCCTTTGCCAGCCTTCAGATTTCCCTTCACTGTGGCCCCAACTTCCTCATGGGCACAGCCTTCCTCCCGAGGTGTGTGTGTGCATCGAACCCACAGCTCACTGGGTACCTGGTGCACGCACAGTAAGAGAGCAATCAGCAGTCATATTACAGAGAATACACCTTTTTTTTTTTTTTCTGGAGATAAAAAACCAACCTCCTCAGACAATAACAGAGCCAAGGAGGAATTCAGCTGAAATACAAACCACTTCCTGGAGAAGAGTATTTATGAAGCCAATTTCAGCTCTAAGAGCTAATGATTCCCCGATGGCGTCCGTGCAGCAGTCCTCAGAGCGGGACGGGACGTGTCCTCCCCGAGTGCCCCTGGGGCTGTACACACTCCCGAGCCGCCCCGCCAGGGCTTCCTAATCAGTGATAATCCTGCTAATAATGATCGGGGAGAGGTGCAGGGGAGCGGGAAGGCGCAGGTGGAGGGACCTACCTCGCCAGCTACTTTGTTTCCTCCAGACAAACTTTTGCCTGAAACAGATTAATTCTATCTGCATATTAATGCGGATTACTAATTAATGACTAAAAATGCTTTCAAGGCTGAAAGTGCGGCGGGAGGGTTTAAAAAAAAAAAAAAAAACACATAACATCCAGGAGTCTCTGGGTAAGAAGGCAGGGGAAAATAAGCCAGCCTCTTTTATTTTCTCTCATTTTTAACATTTACAATTTTATGGTTGAAGGAAATGGTGGGCGTTAGGGGGATTCATGTAAAGCCCAGAAAGATAAAACAGGACAGTATGGTGGGAGGGGGTGTCCTCTGTGTCTCGGATCACTGGCAGCCCTGGTGCATGGTTCTAGGTCACCCCAGGGTGGTGGTCATATCCTGGTCTCTGCAGCTTCTGTGCCCGCACACAGATAGCAACCAATGACCCGTGATGACAGTAACGCTGGTCAGCAGAGGACAAGGACAGCCCACGGCAACACTTCCAAAGGTTCCAATGGGAAACAAGAAGTGGGAACCCTGAAAACCCTTGTCAGGGCACAGGGAGGTGGATGATAACAGCCCAAGCCCAGGAGGGGAGGAACGGGGAGGGGAGGGGAACCTATAGGTGCAGATCCTGGTCCCAGGATCACAAGGATGGCAGGGCAGGAACAAGGACTCACACCTCCCCTCCCCTCCTTTCTTTTTAATTGTATGTTACGTGTACGAGTGTTTTGCTTGCATGTTTTTATGTGTGCCACATGTATGCCCGGTATCTTCTGGGATCAGAAGACGGTATCAGATCCCCCGGAACCAGAGCTAAAGGTGGTTGTAAGCCTCTATGTGGGTATGGAGAACAGAACCTGCGTCCTCTGCCAGATTAACAAGTCATCTTAACTGCTGAGCCCTCTCTCTAGTCCCCAAATCTCTTCCATCAACTAAAGAGCCAGACAGAACCAGTTGAGGACTGTGTGGGGAATCACCAGCAGATCTCAGCTTCATCTCCATACACAAGGAAGCCAACCTAATATTTAGTGACACGTCTTTACACCCTAGTCCACCCTGGCCACCTCCAAGCAGACAGCCCAGACCTGGTCGGTAAGGCCTGAGCCACACAGCCAGCCTCCAGCTGAGGTGTGTGAAAAGAGGCACAGCTTGGCCTGCAGGGCCCGCCACACTCTGCCTGCCTGGCCTCATCCATCAGCCTGGGGAGGGAGGGAGCGGGGGTGTCTCATTTTCCAGCATGGCTTTAGGGACATTTTCTAAATGTGACCCTGTTTCCGTTATGAGACTCAAAGTGCTCCAGCCGCAAGATCATAAATACTCAAAAGTGACTGCTAATGGCTATGGCAGCTTGTAGAATGCCAAATGGCAGCGAGGAGTGGCGACCGTAAATTACACACTGCCTCCCTCCTCCCTCTCCATCTCGCTGAGGTGTTCGGTGGGTTGGCAGTGATAAGATTGGCTTTCCAGTGGATTTCAAGGGGCTCCCTGTGAATTCAGATGGAGCTTTGAAAAATACTTCCAACAGATGCTAAAAAGAAAATTGGAGGCGACTGGGATTTCCATACGGAATCAATTTATTAAAGATATGTTTAATTAGCTGGGCAGAGCGGCACACTCAAGGATCATCAAGGGTTGGAAGGCAGCCTGGACTACCCTTCAAGACTTTGCCTTAAATGATAATTGAAGGGGTCAGTGAGTAAGACCTTTGCCACATGGCTTTATAACCTGAGTTTGACCCCCAGAACCCACATACGAAGGCTAGTTTCATGTCAACTCCACATAATCCGGAATGACTTGGGAAGACACTCTCAATGGGAGAGTCTACATCAGGCTGGCGTGGGCATGTCCGTAGGGAGTTTTCTTGTTTGCCTTAGTTGACGTGGGAAGAGCCAGCCTGAAAGCGGCGGCGCCACTATTCCCTGGGATTTGGGTCCTGGACTGTGTAAGAGGAGAGAAAGATGGCGGAGACCCAGCCACGCATACATTCATTCCTCTCTAGTCCTGACTGTGGATGTGAAAAGATAGTTACCTGGAGCTCCTGCAGCTGTGACCCCCCCACCCCCACCCCCATGATGACTATGAGCTGGAGCTGTGGAGCCAAAACAAACCCGCCCTCCCCTAAGCTGCTTTTGGGCAGGGTGTGTTGTCATAGCAACGGAAAGGACAGGAGGACACCACTGAAGGGCGGCAGAAGACAACTCCTCTGACCTTCACATGGCACCATGGCAATGCACTCCCAGAGACACACAATACACACAACAGTAAAAAAGTAAGCCAGGCGGTGGTGGTGCACGCCTTTAATCCCAGCGTTTAGGAGGCAGAGGCAGGAGGATCTCAGTGAGTGCGAGGCCAGCCTGGTCTACAAATCCGAGTTCCAGGACAGCCACGGTGGCTACAGAGAAACCCTGTCTTGAAAAACCAAAACCAAGAAAAACAAACAAACAAACAAACAAAAACCCCTAAAATTTTTAAAACGTGTATCCATGCTTAGAATATAATTGCAAAAATACAGGAAGTGGCTCAAATAAAGATGAATATACTTAGTACATGGAAAGCGATTATTAGAAGAACGGAGATGATGACAACTGAGATGGGATCGGGGCTGGGGCTGTATAGCTCAGTGGTAGAGCTCTTGCCTAGCATGCAAGAGGTCCAAGGTTCAATTCCCAGTCCTGCCTCTAAGTAAATAAACAGACTCACTGAGTCAGGTACCAGGCTGAGTACTGCACGTGGATTATCTAATGGAATCCTGCGATCATTCCACGCAGCAGATGCCGTGATTACCCTTATTTTATGCCGGAGAGTGTCATTTAAGTCATTGGTCCAGACTCACAGGCTGGGGGTGTGCACATAGCAGAGTTCAGGGTCTGGCTCACCCTGCTGGTCTCCCAGTCAAAGCAGACATACGAGAGAGAGAGAGAGAGAGAGAGAGACAGAGAGAGAGAGACAGAGAGAGAGAGACAGAGAGAGAGATCTGGACTATCCTGGGCCACATAAAAAGACACGTCCCGGTGAGGGGTGGAGGTGTCACTGTGCACAAGAAAAACATAGGGATTACGTCAAAGTCCTATTACAGAGCCTGTCATTAGCATAATGAACCAAGGACATGCCTTTTAGTCTCAGTTCCTTCTTCAGCAAAATAAAGGCAACACCAGCTTCCTGCGTGAAGACAATTTGATGACGTCGCATGAAAAGCTCTTTGAATCCCTGTAAGAGAGTGCCCCGACTGCGTTATTCATAAGAATTCATTGATAGTCGGGCGGTGGTGGCGCACGCCTTTAATCCCAGCACTCGGGAGGCAGAGCTAGGTAGATATATGTGAGTTCGAGGCCAGCCTGGTCTACAGAGCAAGATCGAGGATAGGCACTAAAACTACACAGAGAAACCCTGTCTCGAAAAACCAAAAAAAACAAAAAAGAAGTCACTGATAAAAAAGAGTTCAAGTCCAGCCCTAACATTCTCGTCTCCTTTGGAGAGGAACTGAACACCTTGCTCATGACAGAATACCCAGAGTCACCTCAGTTCCACCTCTGTCTCCTAACATGCACACATGTAGATTTAAAAATAAATACAAACAATGATTACATGAGGGACATTCCCGTGCATCTACACTGACTCCATACTAGACACGGACTATCTGAATCTCTCTGTGGGACAGTTCTGGCAAGACCCTTGATCTCATGCCGCCCACCTCCTCCACACAGAATGATAGAATGATGCACAAACTTCTAAGGAGCAAAGGCCTTAACCACAGGACACAGAGCAATGCAGGACAGAGTAAACGCAGGGATGCTGATGGCCACACTGCACACCAAAAACAAACAGTCCTCTGGATAGCTGCAGACGCACCCCCACAGCCTCGGGATCGTCTCCTGTCCTGGAGTTAAGGGGCTGACCACAACTGCAGCATCAGCCACTAAGGTTCTGGGGAGGAAATGTCCCAACTGCCACCAAGGCCTGGTTCAGCTCTGTGGGACCTGTGGGGAGGTTCTGTAAAGAGCATGAGAGCTGGGGTGTAGCTAAGTCGCTAGGGTGTTTGTCTAAATGCTAAGGCCTTTGGTTTGGTCCCCAACACTGCATAAAGGAGGCAGAAGCAAAGGGACTAGAAAAGGTCATTCTTGGCTACATAGCAAGATCGAGGCAAGCCTGGGCTATATGAGGCCCTGATGGAGAAGGAGGAAAGGGAGAAGGAGGAGGAGGAAAGCCAGGCCTGATATCTTAGCTACTTGGGAGGTTGAGGCAAGCAGATCAGAAGTTCAAAGCCAGCCTGAGTAATCAATCGGTCAAGATGCTGTCTCAAATTAGAAAGCAGGCTGCTATGCTAGGAAGTTTTCTGTCAACTTGACATGAGCTAGAGTCACTGGAGAGGAAGGAGCCTCAGTTGAGAAAATGCCTCCAGAAGATCGAGCTATAGGCCAGCCTATAGGGCATTTTCTTAATTAATGATTGATGTGGAAGGGCTCAGCCCATTGTGGGTGGAGTCACCCTGGGCTGGTGGTCCTGGGTTTTATAAGAAAGCATGCTGAGCAAGCCACTACACAGCCCCCTACCCCACCCCCATGGCCTCTGCACCAGCTCCGGCCTCCGGGTTCCTGCCCAGCTTGAGTTCCTGTCCTGACTTCCTTCAGTGATGAACAGTGATGTGGAAACACAAACCAAACTCTTTCTTCCTCATGTTGCTTTTGGTCATGGTGTTTCATCAGAGCAATAGAAACCCTAACTAGGACAGCTGGCATGGTGGCACAAGCCTTTAACCTCAGCACTCAGGAGGCGGAGGGAAGTGGCTCTCTGAGTTCGAGGCCAGCCTGATCTACATAGCAAGGTCCACAACAGGCTTTATAGTGAGACTCTGTATCAAAAACAAAAACAAAACAAAACCCAAAAATCAACAACAACAAAAAAATTAGGGAGGGGAGGGGGAGAGGGAGGGGAAGGTTTGGGTATGCCTCAGTGGTACACCACTAGTCTAACATGTGCAAGGCCCTTGGTTCACTCCCCTACACATGGGTATGGGGAATAAAGCATGCATATGGTTTTTTTTTTTTCAAATGCTGACAGTTGTGTCCTAACTCAACTCTGCTATACAGAAGCTGAAGAAAAAAAAAATGCCTGTGGCCCCACCCCAAAGGAGGGGGAAGTATCAGTGTCGAGACAGTGTGGAGACTGGTTGAATGACTTCATTTTTGCAAAGTAAGAGCACGTGGCCCCTCCCATGGTGCAGAGGAACTCAGGCTTGTTGGTGAGCCAGGCACTGCTGGCTGCCAGGCCAGCTGACGATGCCCCTTCAAATCAGAAGACGGCGCTACCCACAAAGCAGGAGGGTCTCTGAGTCTAACCCGTGAGTGTCCCCGGCCGGGCTTCCCAGCCCCATAGATGGCTATCCTCTTTCCCCATGGGGTTGTCCCCACCCAGCAAGTGCAGCTGTCAACCCTGCAGAACACAGACCTGATCCTTCACCTAGGGCTACAACGCCCTTCAGGATCCTCTATTATCTCTCCGCCCAGTCCTTAGGCTCACTCAAGACCAGGCCCTGCCAGCCAAGCCACAGCAGGAGCCCTGGCCTCACCCCAGGGTCTGCCCCTGGGGCTAACGTATCCTTCGGACATTCGCCCACCAGCACTTCTCCCAAGCAGCATTCCCGTGTACCCCAGCAGCCAAAGCTCTGGCCAGTGTGTGCTGGGTACCAGCAGAGGACCTTCGGCTTATTCCTTGGGGCTTTCGTCTCCATCCTGCCTTGACTGTGGGTCCCGTCTACTGCGGGCCCACCAGAAACAAGACTGACAACTGACAGCCACGTGTTGCTGAATGACTGTTTGGCTGTGTTGAAGGCACAGGGCAGGGGCCCCTGGGGGTGCCGCTCCCAAGAGCCACAGCATTTCCCTGACCCAATGGCCTCGGTGCCACATACACTTTGGAGTGGCTGCAGGCTCTGCTGGTGACAGTCTCTTGCAGCGACAGCGAGACAAGACTGTCCTCATTCGCTGTTTCCTGTTCACAGATCCCTTCCAGAAGCAGCTTGACTTCACAAACATTCATTCATTATTCATTTCCTTCCTCGGAATGCTGTCTCTGCGGCACTGGAAGGACGCACGTGGAATGGCTTCCCATCTGCAGATCCACCTGATTCAAGCTGACCTCAGAGAACCTTGCCAAGAGCACCCTGTCACCAAAGCCTGGTGAACTGGTGGTACAAAGGACACAGCTGTGGTCAGGTCTCTCTCCGGTCCACAGCATCTCTAAAATGAGCCAAGTCATGTCCAGGCTTTAACTTTAATCTTCATAACCCCTCGCTGAAGACGGAGCTGAGATGACTCTCCCTGTTGGTACAGATGGGGAATAGAGGATCTGAGATGCTTTACCATTTGTCCAAGGTCAGAGGATGGAGATCATGACACACTACAGTGTGGTATTCTCCCCTCTGCATTCTGACAATGTTTTCTTACATTTTAATATATTTTACGTGCTTGGGGTGTGTGTGTGGCATATGTATGGAGGTCAGTTCTCTCCTTCCACCATTTGGGTTCTGGGAAATCAAACTCAGGTCGTCGGGTTTGGTAGCCAGCTGAGCCATATCATTGGCTCCCTGAGGATGTCTTAAAGAATGCTTTGGAGTCTTCAGAACACATCCCCACCAACTTGGTAACTCTGAAACTTGGAAAACAGAAAGAAATGGATGCCATGAAGTGGAAGGTACTTAACGAGGAACAAGCAGGTACTGCTCTGCCCGCCTGGAGGGGCTCCTGCTACACTGCCCCTCACCAGCCTCTAGGAAGCCCACTCCCAGAAGCCTTGGGGTCTCCACCCTCCATAACCACGCTGCTCACATTCTCTTGGGGTTTCAGGTCCCGACCTGATAAGCCATATTGTTGGGGCTCAGGAAACAATCCCCCAAGTTCAGGGATCAGACAGTAAGTTCCCAAGCCTCCTTGTCACCTTAG
Source organism: Peromyscus attwateri (assembly GCA_902168425.1). Classification (NCBI taxonomy): domain Eukaryota; kingdom Metazoa; phylum Chordata; class Mammalia; order Rodentia; family Cricetidae; genus Peromyscus; species Peromyscus attwateri. Next base: position 2,806 of record CABHPP010138887.1, on the reverse strand, counting down.
AATCGGGTCCCCCCCAACCCTCTTTCAACCCTTCCTCTCATAGAAGGCCGATTTCAGAAGAGCCTCCCTCAACCACGCCAAGACAGACCTTTCGTCCCTCCCGGAGACTTCAGGGACGTGGTACACTGTGACAGCTCTGTGCCTCATCTTCCCAGAACTGTCACACCTCTCCAGAGCCAGGGGAACTTTGTCCCGTGTCGTGTTATTACCCTCCGTGGTCTGGCCCACTCCAGGCTGTCCTCCACATCACCTATGCCCCACTTCCCTCCCTGTTCTAAAGAGTGGGTTAAAAGCTTAGCTTCAGATGTTACAGCATCATGGGGTGTCTGTGGGTCAACAGTCCGTCCAGACAATGACCATGATGAACTCTGTTACTCCAGCTGTCGCAGGGAGACAGGAATGTCCCCCCAGGCTCTTTGCAGCCCTCCTGGTCCTCTTGTACCAGCACCACCAATACTGACCTATTCATTGGTTGGCTTATTTGCGATCCAGGTTTTTTTTGTCCCCCCTCACTATAGTGGAAGCCTCCAGAAGGCTGGGTGTGGTTTTTGTCACTCTACAGAACTGTTTCTAGCATGTGGCAGGCATGAGCAATAAGCAAGCTGAATAAATAAAATCTTTTTTTTTTTTTTGAGCTGGATGAGTGTGCCTGCCTATAACAAACTCGTGTTTAGTAGCCTAATGATGGACACTAGACAAAAACTTTCTAATAACCAATTGAAAGGAGAGCAGGTGAGAGCTTTTTATTGGTACTAAAGATACAACTGGGATTAAGAGCGTAGGGACACTAGCCCACTCAAGCACGTGGCTCTGGCAGGCCTCGCCCTTCTCCCCAATCCCTCTGCTTTGCTAAAAACCGTTAGACCGCATTCCTAAAGCTAGCCCCCAAGGCCTATTCCCTTATTTGGCCACTTCCTCCTTCTGAGGCTGACTACCTAAGTCCAGCAATCAAAAGCCCCCATTGTTTCACCTAATTAATGCACCCAATTAAAATTAAACACCTCATTCTAACACAGGGTTTCCCCTTTACCTTTATAAACTGCCATTTTCCTACAGGCCACATCTGTCTCCCTCTATCCAGAGGCAGTCTGTTGTCCCTCAGGGACAAATACCCCTGCTCCCTTTCCCTTGTTCCCTTCCGCCTCATTCTCTATCTCCTTTTCCACCACATCCTAGCCCATTCTAACACAGACCTCCCTTTTTCCTCCTCTTGAAAATTATACCTGCAAGGTCACTTGCTGCTGTTTTCTGCCTGAGTCAGAAAGCAACCACTGTAACTTTTCTTCCCCACTTAATAAAGGATCTCTTTGTGAAAACAGGTGTCTGGGTATGGCTTGTGCCTAATCTGGGGTCCTGGAAGAAGCCCCCGCTGTTTGGGGGTCTCCTTCAAAGAGAGGTTTGTTGGCTCACCTGGAGTCACTGAGCACTGACAGAAGTGAGTTTTGAACTCACACAGGCACTGGTTTCCTAACTGACTCTCTGTAAAAATCTGCTTGGAATATTTTCCTTTTAGTGTCTTCCCCCTGCCTTGAAGATCCTCACAGGTCACTGTGCTGTTCACTGAGTCCCTGGCTCTCCCTCCTGCAGAGAGCCGAGAGCTCCCCAAGTCCAAGGTGATACACAGCAGGAGATGGGGATAAACAGACTCCGTGGTGAGGCTCATTCATAAATAAAAGGTGCTGAGGTCTCTACAAAGAAGCCATTGGGCACAGAAGCCTGGGTCCTGGGCATTCTCACAGGCTAAACAGTGTGCGAGGGTCAGCACTACAAAGGAGCAGAGTCTGGGACATGACAGCTTGTGACTCGTGCCACCACCCAGGACCAGTGCCCATATGAGACAAAGGATCAAGGCTTACCCACCATGGCCTCCTTCCTCCAAGCCTCAGACTAACAGAACGCCCCCGACTACCTCCTCTTCCTTCTTCATCTCTATGGTGCACACCTGATCGCTCCTGCCCATTTCCAGAGAGAAGGCCGGGTTTGCTTAGCTTGCTTAGCTGCCACGGACATATTAGAGAAATCCCAAGGAATGAAGAAGAGCCGGCAGAAGACGCACACCTCTCATGAGTCCCTCTTTTCAGGCATACTCAATCATTTGACACTTCAATACGACGACATTGTTGTCTACTGAAGCGTGCCGAGCCCCCAGAGGGGTCAAGGCTGCCATTGGAAGCAGGAATGAAGGAGCAGGAAGCTAGGCAGACAGGCCTCGGTGGCCCGGGGAGAGCCACGAGTGTGGTTTGGATGTGATTCGCTCTGAGGGTGCCTTCGTGGCAGAGCTCATTTACTCAGAGCTCGCGCGTCCCTCCCAGTCCCGTGGAGCGCCTTCATCCCTGTGCATTCCTGTGGTTTTACTCTTTTCCTGCTCTCATTCTGAAGCAGTCTTGGATAGCCCTGAAGCCTTCCCCCAGACGCAAGGTTATAACAGTGAAAGTTCAGGCAAAGCTGGAGGCCTGACCCATGGGTCCTTGGGGGACGAGAGGCAGCAACCCCAGAACAGCCAGAGCAACTCTGTGCAGATAAACATGCTGTACGCAAAACCCCACAGGCTTCCCCGAGCTCTGGAGTAGAGCAGGGAGGGGACAGGACGGCACCTTTTCACACTGGAGAGCGGAATTCTGTGCAGGCATCTGCCAGGGACACACCAGACCTTCCGGTAACCCACCGTGCCAAGTGCTATTTTAAGAAAACAGGTTTTTTGTTTGTTTTGTTGAGACAAAGTTTCTCTGTGTAGTTTTGGTGCCTGTTCTGGATCTCGCTCTGTAGACCAGGCTGGCCTGGAACTCACAGAGATCCGCCTGGCTCT
>CABHPP010138885.1:18463-32179 GCA_902168425.1 Peromyscus attwateri | reverse complement strand
GCATTCGTTGCCAGCAACAAAACTGCACCTTTTGACAAGAACTTGGAGTTCTGGAAAATTTTTGTCCATATCCTCCACCCAAAGACCACTGGGAAGCTCTCCCAAGTTGAACTACTTGAACTTGTCATTCACACTTGGGGGCAGTATTTGGAATGTCTGCTTGTGGCAGTGCCAGGGTGCCAGAAAAGACCTGGGGTAGAACTGGGCTTTGGCTGCATGAGGAGAGGGTTTAGGAATTACTTCCACCATTAAAAATGTAGCTAACAGGGAACTCCCCCAAGTAAACACTGGCAGAGCTTAGCCCTAAAAGTCAAACGGGAGCTGACAGGCCAAAAGAATGGCAGCGGGAAGAGGAGATAAATGGGGGGAGTTTAGGGACTTCCTCCCAAGCAGAGGAGAGTCTGCCAGCTGAGCAGTAAATGGAAGCAGCCTAGGGTGGTAGAAAAGGTTCTGATCAAGACACGGTGAAGGGGGCTGGAGAGATGGCTCAGTGGTTAAGAGCATACCGCTCTTCCAGAGGACCTGGGTTCGATTCCTAGCAACCATCAGGTGGTTGTGAGCTTCAGGGAATCTGACAACTCTGGTCTCCTTAAATACCTGCACCCATGTGCATATCCCCTGACACACATATACATACACATAATTTAAAAGTAAATGAGTATTGTTTTAAAATGAGGCCATGTGAGTGGGCAGTGGGCGTGTGAGAGGTGCTAAGACTAAACAGAAAGAGCCTGACACATAACAGCGTGTCTTAAGTGAGCTGAAAATGAAAGCAGGCCCATGTCCCTCATCCCCGCCTCCCCTGCACCTAGTGTAATTCACGCTAACTTAGGCATGTTACCTGGTGTTCTTCTGAGGAGTCAGCATGACCTGGCCTTCAGGCGTGATGTCTATGACACAGTGCTCGGGAAGAATGCCCATCCCGCAGAGCTGGATGTCCTGGGAATTTGCTGACCCTATCAGTGTGTGCTCCTAGGAAAGAGGCAGAGTTCCCTATGAATTAAGACCGGCTTCATTCAGCCCCCTCAGGCACAAGACTCTGAATGCAAATGAATGGTGGCCCCTGACATTCATTCCATGAGTTCTGGATCCTTAAAATATGCGATGTCCCTCCAGTTGTTGTCAAAATACAATGTTACATTCACGTCTATCTACATTTGTTATTTCTCTTACCATCTTGATTCTAAATATTTTATACCACTCTCAGAGCATAAGCCATGTATCAACAACATATCAAAATATGGTCTAACAACTACAGTTACAGAGCTGGCCCTGGTAGACAGAGTTGAAGGATCGGGAACTGCACAGTAAGTTCAAGGCCAGCTTTAGCTACCTGAGACTGTTTCAGGAGAGAAAAGAAAGGGGGGGGGGAGGGAGGGAGAGAGGAAACTAATTACAATGAGACCACTACAAAGATAAAAGCTGCTTAGAGGCAGTATCTGGGGCCAGCAAAATGGCTCAGCAGGTTAGGGCACTTGCTGCTAAGCCTAACAAATTGTGTTCAATCCCCAGAAGAAAACACAGAAGAAAGAGAACTGACTTCCACAAGTTTTCTGATGACCTCCACATATGTGCCTCATTTCAGACACTTTCTTTCTTTTTTTTTTTTTCCCCTAAGATATTTTCCCCTTAATTTTTAAGTGTTTGAGTGTTTTAGCACCATGGGCAGTCTGTGCCTGGTGAAGACCAAAAGAAGATTGCAGATCCTGAGGGACTAAGGTCACAGACAGTTGTGAGCAGGCATGTGGGTGCTGGGAATTGAACCCAGGTCCTCTGGAAGAGCAGCCAGTGATCTTAACCACTGAGCCATCTCTCCAGCCCTTCTATCTTGGCTTTTAATATATCTTCAGAACTAGACCAGCTACCTAGTCACTGTCACACTGCCCCAGGTTAATCCCTTACCAGACACTGACTGAGACTTCTGGCCCACCACAACAACTAGCATGGAAACTGCACAGGCTGGTATAACCTGATTTCTCCCTCCTCTGAGCCGCTGTGACACTTAAGAACCAGTAATTACTGAGTTACTGTTTTGCAAATGCTGTTTTCCTCCTTGTTTGGACTGTAAACTACTGAAGACTCCTGCAGCTGTACAACCAACACCAGACAGTCTGTAATGGCACTGGTATCTGTAGACAGAGAGTTACAAGTCAGCAGAAACAGGAGACACCAACTCAAACAGGGAAAGTACAATCTAAGTTCTAGAAAAGAAATTCTTTTCTTTTCTTTTCTTTCTTTCTTTTTTTGGTTTTTCAAGACAGGGTTTCTCTGTCTAGTGCGGGCTATTCTGGAACCCGCTCTGTAGACCAGCCTGGCCTCGAACTCAGAGATCCACCTTCCTCTGCCTACCAAGTGCTGAGACTAAAGGTGTGCACCACCACCACCCAGCTAGAAATCCACTTTTTTCACCAAATACTTTGCATATCAAATATGTGAGAAGCACTGGATCCCTAGAGACACAAGAAACTGTCAAGTCCCAATTAGAGTTTATATCATAAAGGACAATCTCAGTCTCTCACTTGAGGTTATAATCTATTATGATTTGGAAGGTACACTAGGATCCCAGACACTAAATTCAAAAGACTCAGCTCTGCCAACTCTTTACTGCTCAATGTTTAAGTCAACAGTACACTCTAAGCAACAGGGGAAAAAAACAGATGCAGAAATTTCTCACAGGCTATCTCCTTGGTATATACACAGGCCTATAATCCCAGCACTTAGGCTGAGGCAGGAAGACTGCTAAATTCAAGGTCAGCCTGAGACCCAGTCTCAGAAACACGCTCCACCCCATTCTACCCAAAAAAATTATCTAATGAGTACCTAAAGCTGGAATGGGATGATACACCGTAAGCAAAACAGGATGAGTTAATAAGGAACTGTATCTCTGTGTGTAAGACTGGGCCCAAGTATTCCAAAAGACGACAGTATAAGGTATAGCAGAATACAGATGGAGGGGTACATTCTGGAGGAGAAAATCCTGTAACTTGGACACAGGAGGACATCAGAGATGTTTTAATCTGGAACCTGCATCTGCAGACAATGTGGGGAGAGTCACCTGGAGAGAGGGAGTCATCACATCCATTTGAACTGACTTAGAAGTTGCAGGCTAAGAAAAAAAGTGCAGCCTCCAAATTCCCCCATCCCACATGGTGGCATTTTCTGAAGAGAGACCGACCATTCTTGGACTGTGCTCAACCTCCTGAATGTGCCTTGTCATGACTATGGACTTGCCATCGGAGCCTGGCACTGCCTCAGACTGGGCCCAAAAGGGGCTGACCATTCTGGAAGAGAACCAGTTTCCTCCACACAAGGGACCAAAAATATTCTTAGTCTTCCAAAAGTCCCTATCCAAACAGCAGATGCTAACTTACAGTTTTTACTTACAGAACAGACATCAGTTGGGTTGTTTTTTGTGGGTTATTTTGTTTTGTTTTTCTGTGTATCCTGTAATTTGGACGTACCACCTCTGAAGGAAAAGGAATTCCTAATTCTGGGAACCCCAAAGAGGCAGTGTGCCTCAGTCCTACTTTACTGTGCATATTCCCTGAGTCCATGAGTGTCTGTAGCCTCTGTTCTAACTCAGGATGCTGGGCTGGGAGAGACAGCATGCCTTGCCTTGAAAGCATGAGGACTTGAGTTTGATTCTAGAACTCACAAATGTCAAGCACACTTGTTACCCCAGTCCTTCCAGTCCTGAGGAGGGAGAAACAGGAGGGTTCCTGGGGCTCACCTGCCAGGCAATCTGACCATTGAGAAGTGCTGTCTCAAAGGAAGTAGATGTCTTTCATGAGCATGACACCCAAGGTTGTTCCCTGATCGTCACATGCATGCCCACACACGTCTGTGTGTACATGTGCACACACACAGAGATACACGGCATATTTTAAAAAAGATGCTGCCAACACTGTTCAAAAGTGCCATGAGAACTGTGACGATGTATTATTTTTAATTTTTTATTTACTTTGTGTGTATGTACAGGCTCAAGGACTTTCCTGGCTCTCCCATCTGGGATGTTCAGATTTCAATGTGTACTGGATTTTCCTGTCTGCTTCATGTGCTGATCCTCCCAATGTCTGGGTGATCAGCTCTCCCTTTTGTTTTTTGTTTCAAATAGGTTGATAATTTGAACTTTCAAATTTTTCCTAAAAGTTATTGGAAACATCAATCTCCTTTCAAGTGGCCCTAAGTAAGAACTTTAAATATTTCCTCTCATGTTTAAGAAAATATTCCCCATAAATTATATTAAATAATGTTCGGTATATTACTTAACTTACTGGAAATAATATCAGAATATTCTTTTTATATAAGTAGTTCAATGACATTACTCAAAGACAGAAACTGGAAACTGATTGAAAAACCCAAGACTGCCCTATCTCCAACTGATAAAATAAAAGCAATCGGTACCGAGCACAGTTCCCCACATCTCACAGAGCGCTCCATGAAGTCAGTGAATTCACCTTTAAGTAGTACACCAGGAGCTCATTCAGAGCGGGGTCAGCATTCAAGTTAACCAGGAAGCACTTGTCGTCCCCAACTTTGATTCCAGAAGTCTGAAGAGATATCCCAAGGCTCTCAAGCTGCTTCTGCCGCTCCTGCAAACAAATACACCAGAGAAGTGGTGATTCCCAGCCACAGAGGCAGCACAACATAGAGGATCTGACAGTATCGGAAGACTGTCCCACATCTTTATCATTCAATGAAAATAAAGCATTCTTGGAAAAAATAAAGATGATCATATTTTTCTCTTTCCAAATGTATAAAAGTTTCACTTTGCAAGAATGAAGGTCAAAGCACCCCTATAAAGTTCACAGGGCCCTTCAACCTGGCCCATGTCCACTCCTCCACATCTTATCACACTCACTTTTCCACACTGTACCACCACGAGCTACACAGAACTTAATGTCTCCTCTCAGGTCACGGTCATCAGAGTCACTTACCAGTTCCACAACAGTGTAAATTAAAAACATTAAAATAAATTTAAAGTTAAAAATTAGGGCTTAGCAAAAATAGACATCTGTATCAACCCCTCCCACAACACAGGCTCAGCATCTATCAAGGAAGAAGAAACAGAAAGACTGTAAGAGCCAGAGGTTGGAAAGGAGCAAGGTGAAACAGTGTCCTCTGGTCATAGCAGGACCACTGCAGTCCTGAACTCACTGCCGCTATGGTGCCTCCATAAACCTGTCCACATTCAAGCCAGTCACCATTCCAGAACGGAGTGGGTAGGGGCTCAGGAGTCCCCACCCAAAATTAGTGACAGCAGACAGCTGCTGGTGGAGGAAAGGCCAGTTTTCTAAGGGTATGGCACCGGTTAGGTCAACCATGCCCCAGTGAACGGCCACACACCCATGAGTATATGAACAATACAGAGTTAGGAGGAAGGAGTGGGAGGTGACTGTGATCACAACACACTGTATGCATGCATGAAATTCTCAATAAACATGTGTAGCTCAGTAGTGGGGTACCTGCTTAGCATGTATGGGGTCCTGAGTTCAATCTCCAGCACAAATAAGAAATAACTACTGATACTACAAAACTAATCATCTCTCATATAGAAACAGGCTACTGAAGCTATGAAACCTTTACCGTCAGACCGATTCTCTGAAGTGCAGCCCTAGGGGCCTGCAGGCCCATCACTGCGCTAGCTTTACCTCACCGCCACCCGAGTCCCACAGCAAGCTGCCCCCAACACAAACCTGTGCGATCTCCTCGGTCTTCCTTAGTTTCTCCTCCCAGGTCACAGTCATTTCCTGGATGAGCTTCTCGGATTCTTCCAGACGGTCTTTCAGCTCCGGAGATTTCATTGCCTAAAAACAAAACATGACATTGAAGTGTCTGTTTGGCAGCAGGAAAGAACAATCAGCTGGCTGTGAAAGGACAGGGCTACGGCCTGCCACTGAGTTCTCCACCTACCTATGGAGGTAGTGGCCATCAGGGACCACAACGCCTGTAACGGGAAGACCACAGACCCAAGAATCAGCTATGACACATTCATAAAGACAACGTAACTCTTCCCTTCCCTCCAGCCTACTGCGAGGATTTCACCGTGCCAAGCTACTTATTGAGGGCTAATGACTTTAATTCCAGTAGGTTGTACATCTAGACTCATGGGCACTGCTTCAGCTCAGTCTTCCTAATGGTGATATCAGGAATGTGCTCAAGGCTACACAAGTCACTTGTGCGCATGCTGCAACTGGACAATGTTAATGACACTTCATCTAAGCCATAAGGCAGAGAAGCGACCAGATGGTGTTATTAATAAAGAGAAGACAGAAACCACATCCCCAAGGTTCTTGAAGAACTATAAAATCAGGATAAAATTCAATAGGAAAAAAACAAACTAAATCCATGATCAAGGTAATTGTTATGACCATGTGGCTTCTTGATTTTCTACCACAGTTAGAATAATGAGACAGGAGAGGGCTGTGGTGCCAGCTCCAGAAACAAGTCCCTGGGACAGACACACTAACCACAGCAGGAACCCTGAGTATGACAGTTCATGCTAACACAGGAAAGCGCTTGCATCTAGACAAGCACTGTGATCTCCAAACCCCGTTACAGAACCTAAGCATCACCTGACACAGAGTGAATGGAGACAGCTGCACAGAACACCTCCAAGCTCTGGCTACGGCTGTGCTGAGACGCTTTACAGTATTACTCTACAAACATAACTCACCCATAACAGGGAAGAGCACATTATAAAGGTGAGGGTGTCTTCTGTTCTAACTGCAGGCTAACAAATAAAAAAATAAAAAAAATCCATCCAATTCCCTTTCCCCACGACTGTAAGCCCAGTCAGTTTCTGCACAAAATTAAATCACTTATCTTGTCCCCACTGTCTCTCTTTCTCTCCTCTTACTCTAGTCTGTCAGCTTCCCAGACAGAAATGGGAAGAAACATTTTTCCTACTCCCCATATTCTCTCTTATCCAATCCTTTTCAACAGTCATAAAAAAACTAAATTTCAAACATGGCAACCCAATTCAAACTTCTCTTCCATAGGGAAGAGTTCCTAGCAGAGTACTGCTCAAGTAAAGACCAGAGTCAGGGGAAGAAAATCCACATTCCAGTTTGCCATGGCCCTCAGTGACACAGAGCCCATCCAGCTGTGCCTCACACCTCTGCCTTGGTCAGCTGCTCCCGGAGCTTCTCCACCTCTTCCCGGAGATCTCGGATAATTCTCGCGTTAGGATCCTCGTTCACCACAGCGTGGTTGACGATGTGCTTTGCTCGATCTGCATACCTCAGTGTTGAGAGGGTTTCATCATAGTTATCAGCGGCTGGGCTCACAGTGGCCACCATGGCGGTCTTGCTATTACCCCCCAGACTGTCCTACCGGGAAGAACACAGTGAGGAGTCTTTTAAAGTTGGAAGTAGACATCACATAAGAAAGCTGAAATCTGAAAGACTAAAAGCAGTCCAAGGAGAAGCACGGAAAGGACAGAATGGAGGCTAACCTGCAGACCTTCGTGAGGCTCAAGCCTGGGGCTCTCTCTTCTCTGCCAATTACTTTCTTTTCTTTTTTTTTAGGGGGGGGGGGGTGGGGGGGGCGGGGGGCAGGGTTTCTCTATGTAGTCCTGGCTGTCCTAGAACTCACTCTGTTGATCAGGCTGGCCTCAAACTCAGAGATCCACCTGCCTCTGTCTGCCTCCCCAGTGCTGGGACTTAAGGCATGAAAATGGAAGCAGGTCCTTGGAGTTCTGCCCGTCAGCATGGAAATGAGCAACACTCTCACTTCGGGGTCAGGCCTCCAGATGACTACAGCCTTGCCTCATACTTGGACTACAGCACATAGGGCCCTAGCCCCAAGCATGTAAGACCGCCTGTGGAATCCTGACCTACAGAAACTGTCAGATGATGACTGCTGGTCCCGCTATCCAGTTAGGGAGTAAGGTGTTACAAGACAGTAGATAACTGCAGACATTACCATACCATGCAAGGCTTGGGAGCATCATAAAAAAATGAAACTAGCCTGGCACTGGTGTACTCGGGAGGCAGAGGCAGGTCTCTGGGTTCTAGGTCAGCCTGGTCTACAGAGCAAGTTCCAGGATAGCCAGGGCTACACAGAGAAACCTTGTCTGGGGAAGGGTGGGACCTCCCTAAATAAAAGAGTCAGAGCTGGGGCAATGGCTCAGTGGGGAAAGTACTTGCCATACAAGAATCAGGATCAGAGCAGATTTCTAGCACCTGTGTAAAGGCCAAGTAGACAGTAGCCCACCTGTAATCCCAGAGCATGGGAAGCCAAGACAGGGTTCCTTGGAGCATGTTAGCTAGCTAGACTAGCTAAATCAGTAAGTTCTAGGTTCAAATGAGAGACTGTCTCAATGTGTAAAGTAGAGAGCAATAAAGGAAGATACCCCCATATCCTTGGACCATCACATGTACACATACGAAGTGCATGCACACCCATACACACATACCACATACACACACATAAAAATATATTCAGGACTTAGAGAAAGATCAGTCACTAAAGTACTTGCCTTGCAAATGCAAGGACTTGAATTCAGTGCCCCAAAACCATGTGAAAAGCTAAGTATGTGCCAGGCAGTGGTGGTGCAGGCCTTTAATCCCAGCACTCAGGAGGCAGAGGCAGGCAGATTTCTCTGAATTCAGTTACAGATCGAGTTCCAGGACAGCCAGGGCTACACAGGAAAAGAAAAAAAAGCTAAACATGATAGTGTGCACTTGCAATCCCAGTGCTAGGCAGGTGGAGAAAAGGCAGATCCCTGGGACTTGCTGGCCAGCCTGACCATTAGATGAGCTCCAAGCCAATGAGAGAGACCCTGTCTTGAAAACAGGTAAGAATCTAGGGAGATCGCTCAGCAATCCAGAGTGTGCTCTCACAGAGAACCTGGGTTCAGTTCCCAGCACCCACAAGGTGGTTCACAACTGCCAGTAACTCCAATTTCAGGGGATTCTGATGCCTTCTCCTGCCCCTACATGTCTGTGATGCATATAAACTCACATGGGCAAACATTATATATATATATATATATATATATATACAAATAAAACTTTAAAAATGTTTTTAAAGGTATGCAGAGCTTAAGTAACACCACCCAAGGTTCATCTTGCCTCCACATGCATACATGCATGCACATGGACCCATACATATATGAACACATAAAGATTCAATATCCCCTTTCAGAAATGCAATCTCAATGGATGACAGATTCTCAAAATCAGAGAAACATTCACTACATCACAAGAAAGCTGACCTGACTTTGGCCAATATTCATCTTTAGAAAACTCTTAATTTTGAAGTATAGTTTTTCCAATTTTAATACATATAAAATTTGTTAGAAATTATTATAGTTTTACATAGTTCTCTGCCTTTTTTTAATTCAATTAGTACCCCTACTTTACTAGTGAGAAAACAAGTTTGTTCTAAAAACGAAAACAGACAAAAACAAACAAACAAGAAAAAAACACCAACAGCCTGACTAACAATCTAGAACTATCAGACTGAGCAATACTCTACCCCAGGTGTTTTCCACCTTCAATTCCAAACTGACCTCTCCTCCCCCACAGCCACCCACAACAAGCTCTTGGCAACCACAGCAACTTCAGGTCTGAGGGCTGACACCGCACCAAATTATTCTGTCCTGTTATTAGAAACAAAATTAATTTCCGAGGCATCAACAGCTCAATACAATCACAGACATGTGTATGCTTACTCATCCATTATTGAAAATTTAGTTTTCAAAGAAAACAGAGATAATTATATTGAAGAAAGTAAGTTCTCATGTATAGAAAGGTGGGAAATGGAACCAGTCTGGACTTTCGGGAGTACAAGCCAGGACCGCTAGATTCTCTTTTCACTCCTAGACGCTGATGTCACATTGTCAACGCTCCATTTTGTCTGAGGAGTCCCATGCAGATTAATGACATTCAGATGGGACAGGAAAGTCTCAGGGCCTGCAGTTCCACCCACCAGCAATGCCACACATCCCCCTAAGGGCTACTGCAGGCTGCCTATGGGCACAGCAAACACGGACGACAAATGGGACTTGTAACCATAACTACTAGGGCAAAAGCAAGCTGCCACTGTGCTTAGGCTGAGAAAAGGAAACTGGCATCCCATGCTTGATTTACTAAATGACCATGGAGCAGCAATATGCTCATATTGCCTTGAACAAAAAGGAAACTGTAACAAAAGAATGGGCAGGCATCCAAGAGAGAGTTTACAGTTTATTCTTTACTCTTTAATTAAGCAAATCAGACCAGCTTTGTTTCAAATGTGGCAATGCACATTAAATGGACACTGGGAAGAAATTTCATTTTAGAAGTCAAATTTTTCTTTGCAAGCTGAAAGAACTCTGAAGTCATCTAATCATATTACTTCATTGTTCCGCTAAGAGGCTGAGTCCCAGAAAGGCTGAGAGATTTAGGGAAGGTCAGAATGCTAGTTCAGAGCAGAGCGGGGATTGTTTGCTCCTCGCCTCTCCTGGGATTTGCCATCTAATGGGAGAGGCAGTGCTGTAGAAGAGCTAGACCCAGGATCTCTCCAAAGAGAGGAAAGAACCCAGAACAGAAGAGACTGCAGAGCTCCAGGTGGACCAACACTGGCAGGTACAGCAGCGAGAAGCAGGAGAGGTGGAAGTGACTACGGTGCACACCTTTAATTCCAGCACTCAGGAGAAAGAGGCAGGTGGATCTCCGTGAGTTCGAGGCCAGGCTGGTCTACAGAGTGAGTTCCAAGACAGCCCTGCTACGCAGAGAAACCCTGTCTCGGATGGATGGATGGATGGATGGATGGATGGATGGATGGAGGGAGGGAGGGAGGGAGGGAGGGAGGGAGGGAGGGAGCCCTAAAGTAAGAAAAGTAAGACAGCCATCTTCACTCATCTAGCATCTACCATGCCAGAGGGCACAAGAAGAAAGCTAGGAGGAAAGGTCAGCTACAGCGGGCCTTTGTAAGCCACTCATTAAAGAACTTGGCCTTGATTCTAAGGGCCTGGAGGACAGTTACTGAAGAGATTTAATGTTCTGGTGAATTTAGAAATTGTGGAGAGTGGATTAGACAAAGAAAGTCCAAGGGAAATGGCTATCAGCTCCGTGAGAGATCCACACAACATCCACTAGGGACCTGACATTAAGAATAAAAGTGGGGGTTAGTTCTCACAAAGTGTGAGCAGAGCACACTTTAGCAGACTTGGGGTTAAGAGAGCCACACTCAGATGGGGATAAACATCAAGTTCATAGCACAAATACCATGTAAATGTCATTCAAACACAAACTAAGCATGCAGACCTTGTCAAAAATGAGCAGGTTGGTGCTGGGGAGATAGCTCAGTCAGTAAAAGGTGTAACTCCCAAGCATGAGGACCTGAGTGTGGCCCCAGCACCTACACAGAAAGCCTGGTGTGGTGGCACATGCCTGTGATCACTGCAGTGAGGAGTCGGAGACAGACAAATCTCCGGAGCACACTGGCCACTCAGCCTATCCTAATTACCTCACCCCAGATCCCACTGAAAGACCCTGGCTCAAAGGTCAAGGTTCCTGAGAATGACAACCAAGGCCGACCCAAGGCACATCCCTATACACATCCGTTTCTTTAAAAGCTGAACCATCTCAAAAGGGTAGACTGGGTGGCACACCGTGAGTGACACACTATTTGCATTCTTATTGTTTAATTTTTTATTTTTTATTACATTGTTTTCTTTGAGGGGGTTGCAAGGGTGGAGGGCGGATAATAGGGGAACAGGGAGATGAGTGGGATTGGGGTGCATGATATGAAATTCACAAAGAATCAACAAAAAGTTAAACAACAACAACAAAAAAAGGTGGGGCTGGTGAGGGGGCTCAGAGGTTAAGAGCCTGGCCACTCTTCCAGAGGTCCTGAGTTCAATTCCCAGCAACTACATGTTGGCTCACAACCATCTATAATGAGATCTGATGCTCTCTCCTGGCCTGCAGGCATGCATACAGGTGGAATGCTGTATACATAACAAATAAATCTTTTAAAAATGCAAAAGCACTAATTTTAAAAAAGGTGAGTCATTTTATGGGCTCAGTGGAAGTCATGCTGGGGGATGTGCTAATCTCACACCAACACTGGAAGAGAATCAGCAGGCGGTGGTGGGGTGGGGGGTGGGGTGGACTAGGAGTTAAAGAAGGACAAGGTAACAAGCTATGCCCGCTTACAGATGAACTGAGAACTCAGGCTCTGGATGGGGGGTGAAAGGACAAACTATTATAGCTCTGCGGTAAGTTTTTAAATCCCTACTTAGGTTCTTGGTGCAAAAGTCAAATCTGACATAGAAAAGAAATGCAAGTCTTTAAGGAAAAAACTATGACAGAAACCAGACAAACATGCCTTGTTTTTAATCTGAAGCACCACAAAGAAGTTGCAATACAGACTAAATTGAATAACAAAACAGGTTCATTCTTCACATATTATGAACATTTCCTTACTTTCCACCAAAAACGGGAAAGTCAGTGGCAGCCTCTCAGTGATCTTTACTAAGGATAAGGAGCACAGCCTCACACAAACCAGCCAGAGCAGACATGGCTGCCTGTGCCCGAGTCCCCTGAAACAGGGTGACAGCCACTTGGTAATTAATGGGGGCCAACTGAACCAGCAAGAGGAGACTACCAGTTGTCTTAACTCAAGCCACAGGGACTATGTTGATTATTTTATTTTTTTAATTAATAATAGTTTTATTGCCTCTTAGATTTACATTTCTCAATTCTTTCTACTTAATGTTCTAATCATGAAGCAGAGCATGGACATCAGAACATCCTGATTTTAAATCAGGCACATCAAAGGAATGGCCATGCATGAGTGGAAACACCTCTGTGGAGGTCTGAGGGAGAAGAACCTTCTCAGATTTTCTTTCTGAAGCCATGAGCAATGCAGGTTAATTCCTGACATGCTCCCTGGTAGAAAAATGTCTACAGCACTCATTCAAAAGTAATTCTTGGGGAATCAGGAGACACAAGATCTTGTTATGTAGCCCAGGCTGGCCTAAAACTAGAAGCAATTCTTCTGCCTCAGCCTCCTTAGTGCTGGGATTACAGGTATGTCCAGTTTACAAGTGATTTTAATTATCAAATTTTTTTCTTGTCTCCTGTTTAAAATTTCACATTTTATTGCATTTTGGCCAAAGGAAGCCATCTTTTTTATTTTCTATTGTAGCAATATATCCAGTTTTAGCATTAGACTTCTGCCAAACTTACTACAGTTATGTAAACAATATTTCAAAGGTGTGCAGAAATGTAAAAAGGATGCTAAGAACCGGAGCATAGGCTGGGCGGTGGTAGTGCACACCTTTAATCCCAGCACTTGGGAGGCAGAGGCAGGCAGATCTCTGAGTTCAAGGCCAGCCTGGGCTACAGAGTGAGTTCTAAGACAGCCAGGGCTACACAGAGAAACCCTCTCAGGAGAAAAAAAAAAGAAGAAGAGGAGGAGGAGGAGGAGGAGGAGGAGGAGGAGGAGGAGGAGGAGGAGAAGAAGGACCCTGAGTATGTATAGTCAGAAGGAAGTATTTTCTCTTGGCAAAGGCTGATCTCTACACACAGCGACTCAGTCAGCAGTGGCATCCTTTTGTAAGCTCCCTGGGACCCCGTTTCACTGTAGTAAGAAATAATAAGTGCAGTACATTCTTACCAATGAGAAAATGAGCCATCACTAAACTAAGTCAGGCACCAAAAGTTATTTCCATTTCCTTTTGTTGTTGTTGTTGTTGTTTTTTTTTTTTTTTTTTTTTTT
>CABHPP010138885.1:0-10551 GCA_902168425.1 Peromyscus attwateri | reverse complement strand
CAGAGGGGCCTGGGGACAGTACAGGTAACAGCAGGGCCTGGGGACAGTACAGGTAACAGTGGGACCTGGAGACAGTACAGGTAACAAAGAACAGCAGCAGGGGAGAACAGAAGGAATGGTGGTGAACACACGGGCTGAGATCCCAGGGATCCTGGAACCACAGCCACTTCATCCACCATATGGGAAGCGAACAGAGGTACTGAGGGAGTGGGGGAACCAGGAAATGGCTTGGCCATCTAAAAGTTTTACTGTCTTTCAGTATATGGGTCACAGCATAGTATTTCCTAGTGATTCAGAATCTTCTAGCACCCTGCATTCAACTTACAACGTTACATGAATGCAGATAAATCCAAGTGAGTTCAGTTAAAGTAGACACAGCACAAGATTTGGACTGCTGCTCACCTCTTACACAAGGACATGGTCTGAGTTTAACTTTTAGCCTTTTACTTTTACTTTTTGTTTTTATGTCTATGTGTATGGATGTGGGTGGGTCATGTGCATGTTCATTTGTGTGTAGGCATGTGTGTGAACAGGTGTGTGCCTATGGAGGCAAGAGGTCAACCTCAGGTGTCATTCTTTGGACGCTCTCTACCTTATTTTTTGAGAGAAGGTCTCTCACTGGGACCTGGAACTTGATGATTAGCTAGGCCAGCGGCCTGTTAGCCTAAGAGATATGTCTGTTTCTGCCTCCTCAATACTGGATTATAAGCGCATACCATCACACATGGATTTCTTTTTAAACATGGGTTCTAGGGATCCAGTTCAGGTTCCCATACTTTCACAGCAACCACTTTACAAACTAAGCTGTCCCCTCAGCACTAACCCCCCCTCCCCTTTTGTATGTATGGGTATTGTGTCACACCTATATCTGTTAACCAGGTGTATGCCTGGTGTTCAGAGGCCAGAAGAGGACACTGGGTCCCCTGGATCTGGAGTTACAGATGATGTGAGTCACCATGTGGGTACTGGGAATTGAACTCATGTTCTTTGAAAGAGCAACTCGTACTTTTAACCATTAAGCCATCTCTCCAGCCTTCCTGTCCCCTTTTTCTTGAAGACAGTATATATACTATATTATGCCTCAAGCAAAACAACAGGATTACATTATTATACATGATAGTCACTGAATTAATAAAATCAGTACTTGAATTTTAAAAATGAAGTTTTCTCAAATACCCTGGTTAAAATGAAATCTGATTTTAGACTTTTAATCCAATTACTTTGACTTTTCAGAAACAGAAATGTTTGTAGGGTCTGGAGAGATGGCTTAGCTGTTAAGAGTATTGCTGTTCTTGCCGACGGCTGGAGTTCAACTCTCAACACAGACATTAGACTGCTCACCACTTGTAACTCCAACTCCAGGGGATCCCATACCCTCTTCTGACTTCCATAGGCACTGCACATATGCATACACAAACAAACACACACACACACACACACACACACACACACACACACACACACAAATAAAAGTTTTTACATTAAGAAAAAGGAAACACTTTTTTTAAATCTTCAAGGAACTTCCATAGAAAAAAAAACATAGCCAGCACATGTTGAGCCCTTTCTGTATGTCAGAAGTCCTGAGAACTCAGGTGTATCACACTCTGAATCTTCACAACAGCCCTCTGAGATGCTGTGGGGTACTGTGTGATAACACCAATCATTCCCTGTGTAGTTTGCCTAGGAAGTGTTAGGAACTTGCTCAACCAGTAACAAAAGGCTAGATCCTGAGCTGTGTGACTCCAAAGCCCATGTGCTGAGCACTAAGCCACATGCAAAACAAACAAGAAATCAATAAGGACTAAACACATTTGACTGGCAAGCTTCAAGCCAGTCCACTAGGGCTACAAAACACAGGGATGAACAGCTAGAAGCCAGCCAGCGGACTGCTCCTGGGATGAGTAGGTCTGAGCTAGATCTCAAAGAAACCGGCCATCTTCACAGAGGCCAAAGTACAAGGAAAGCATGCAGGCAGAATCAAAAGTGCACAGGGAGCAAACTGTGAGTGCCTGAGCCATGGCCGCCCATCTCTGCCCTCCTTCTGTGACTTCTGGCTTCTACACACCCTACCTTCCAGCTGCACTGCATCTTTATCATCCTGGAAGTGGGTGATGTCCATCCACTTCCACAAGGCTGTGCCTAGACATGGTTCCACCTCACTTCTCAGTGGACAACTCCTACTCAGCATATAAACCATCAAGCACCTCTGTGGAATCCTCTCTCGGCTCTGGGAAAGGCCCCCTTCCCTTTTTGCACTCTATTTTGTGTTAACATCTCTCACCAGCAAAAAGCAGACTGCATGCCACTCTAACTTGTCTGCAAAACTCATTCTTTCCATACTATGGGCTCTTCCTCTGAACTGCATGGTGCCTGGCAGATAAGAATGACTTAATAAACAATAGGTAAGTGAGGTATGGATAGACAATCAAGTGTCAACTCAAACTCCAGCCTGAAGATCATTATCAGCCAAAGAAAGATGACTGTGAGGTACTGAGATCTATTTGCTCTTGACTGAGCCTCACTGGATTCTGTCCCTCACATCCTCTTTCCTAGACCACCTTCCTCATGCAAAGATAACTCACCATCTGATCCTGGGCTGGAAGCCCTACCCACACGGCTCTCTGACATGAGCCAGCAACAGCCTAAGCCATTGCTTCCCTCTCCTCCTCCCCCACCAACACTGCAGTGCACAGGTTCCTCGGCTACCTCTCGCTCTCCTCATTCGGCTTCACGTGGCCGCAGGGTGAGCAAAGTGATTCTGAGGGTGTCCTTACACTCTGAAGCAGTTCTCTTTCAAAGTCAACCCCATGAAATCAGGGGCATTTCCTACCTTCTTGGGGGTACGTGGCTTTCAGATGAACTACCCTAAGATCAGCTCCAGTTTACTCCCCCCTCACTTCACACTGAAACCGACCACAGAAATCCACCAGAAATTCATTGCCTTAAAAAAGAAAAGCTGAGTCACCGAAGGCCGCAGTCACGCTCATTTTAAATGACTGCCTCTCGCCACCTCTGTTCAGTCTGTGGCTTTGGGTGAGGAGAGGAGGAGAGGCAGCGAGGCACACGTACAGACCTGCATCATCACTCGGCCTGCTCTAACGACCCAGAACTGGCTGTGGGAAGCTGATCCGTGTAAGCATAAATCACAAACAGCATGGCCGGATCACTCTCCACCACAGTTCAATTACAGCCTTCTCTAAAGCTAATCTATTCTGTCTGTTTCAAGAAAGCCACATCATTCAAGCCTCCAAGTCTTTTACCCTTTGGGGTCAAGAAGGTCTCGGACTTTTTCATTATAAATCTCCATGTAGGACACCTCGACTTTAAAGCTCTGCTCTTCATTTTCCTCCTTCTGGGTTCGTTCGAAGAGTCCACTGCAGAGTCTGGGGATTAGTCCAGGTTGGTCGGCTGTGCCCATCATGGTATAAGACTTTCCAGACCCTGAAAAAAGGAAAAGAAGCCATCACTACCTCTTGGAGAAGTTTAAAGGCATTTAACCCTATTTCTACTACTTATAATAAATTTTTAGGATTTAGCAAAATGCACAAAATACAGTAAATATACATATACGTGAAAAGAATAAGAAATGCGATCAAGCATAGTGAGAATGGAACATACAGAAGTTTCTATTACTTGTGTAAACAGAAGTAAACTGGTCTAGAAAGAAAAAAACCTAGCCAGGCATGATGGCCCATAACTCTAATCCAGCACTCAGGAGGTAGAGGATGAGGATGAGGAGTTCAAAGCCAACCTCCACTACTTGACACCCTGTCTAAAAAATACAAGATAGACAGACAGACCCTCCTTGAATAATCTTCATATTTAAGAAAAAATGATCTAAAATATAGTAAGATTTTTAAAGTTTTCTAAGTAAGCTAGGGATCATCTAAGTACTACTGTTCCCACAGATATTCCCAACTGCTGAAATCAAAGCACAAAAGACATGGTGCCACGGGCTTACTGGCCTCTGGTAGCAGCACCCTGAACAAACAATAATCTTCCTCTAATAGACAAGCGTTTGCTCCACTGTAACAGAAATACATACTCATTGAAGAAGACTCAGAAACCTGTTGTGACGGTACACATCTTCAATACCAGCACTCCAGAGGCTGAGGCAGGAGGATAGCAAGATCAAAGCCAGGCTGGTTACTCCCATCAAAAGAAAGAAGTAAAGGAAGGAAGGACAGATGCACAGACAGACCAGAAAACACAGACAAATGAAAAGGGGAAAGATTAAATCACCTCAGTCCTACCACGGAGAACCAACACATGACACTTAGGTGCAATCTGCCCGTTCCGGTACCAAAGGCTTTGTGACATTTGTGTGCTTTCGACCTCACAAGCTGCTGCTGTGTCACCTGTCAAAACACCTAAAACTAATGCTCTACTTCCGATATTCCAGGTCCTTCCTAAAGTGAGCACAGGTAATTCATCACGCCAATCCTATGGAAGGGTCTAAGTGTAAACATTTTACAAAGAGGAAAGGATGAGGCAGAGAGGGCCCTTCTGGTGAGAGGCAGGGGCACGAGGGGAACTGGCCCTGCCTGGCTCAGAGTTCCTGTTCTTTTGGACACAGCACATGATGTCCAAACCCACCAAACACACTGTTCTATGAAGACCAATGTCCAGTTGGACAGGTCACATGATGAACTGTTTTAAAAGCAACGAGTTTCACTTTAAATTGGTTTTCTCTCTTTAATTACAAAGGATAGAAGCCTAAAGTCCTTACCAGTTATGACCAGTAAGATATTAACAAGTGTGTTCTTTTAAAAATATATTTTCTTTTAATTTTTACTTTATGTGTATGGGTGTTTTACCCACATGTCTGTGCACCATTTGCATGCCTGGGGCCTGCAGACGCCAGAAGAAGGTATCAGGTCCCCTGGAACTGGAGTTACAGATGATGGTGAGTCACCATGTAGGTGCTGGGAATTGATCCCAGGTTCTCTGGAAAAGCAACAAGTGCTCTTAATCACTGAGCCATCTCTCCTGCACCATAAGTGGGTTCTTTCTTTGTGGTATTCTCTCTATTATGATCCTTAAAGAACTACAATATGGGGGCTGGAGAGATGGCTTAGAGGTTAAGAGCACCAACTGCTCTTCCAGAGGTCCTGAGTTCAATTTCCAGCACCCACATGGTGGCTCACAACCATCTGTAATGAGATCTGGCGCCCTCTTCTGTATACATAATAAATAAATAAATCTCTAAAAAAAAAAAAGAAACAAACAAAAAAAAAGAACTACAATATACAGACACAGCCAATAATAAACTCAATGGTTGTAGCTCTGCAAATTATTAAGAAGAAGAAAAAAAACAATTCACATGGGAAGAGGGGGAAAATCAATAAAGAAAAGGGATTTTAGTCCTAATTTTATTGTACTGTTTTAATCACCTGTGAGACAAACTAACACAGGATAAGGAAACACAAGATAAGCAAGCACCCCAGTAAACACGGCTTTATCTTCATGGAAGGATGCTCAAATGTGGAGTAGGTGTTAGTTCACGTTACCTGTCTGCCCATAGGCAAAGATACAGGCATTGTAGCCATCAAATGCATTCTGAAGGATGTTCTCTCCAAGGCACTTGAAAACATCATCTTGACCTAAAGGAGGAGAAAATGGTATTTTAAAGGCAAAGAACACATGAACAAATAAGAAATCAAACAAAACAAAACAGTCTGCTTATTTATCCCCAAACAAGATTTTTAAGCTTGAAAGCTTCTGTCCCACAGGTTGTGTCTAGTTAGAGTGGGAAGGAGAGTCAGTAAAGGGTTCCCTGTAACATGTGCTTGAACAAGGCCACCAATCAAGCCATGAAGTGCAGAGAGCTCAAGAGCTGCTTATTTTACAGCCCACGACTAAGATTCGATAATCTCTATTGTATGTGTGTGTCATGTGTGTGTCATGCGTGTACACGTGCTGCCGCCTGTGTGGAGGTCAGAGGACAACCGGCAGCAGTGGTTCTCTCTTCCACTGTGTGGGTCCTGGAGACTGAACTCAGGTCATCAGGCTTGGTACACGCACCTTTACCATCTGAGCTGTCTCACTGGCCCTAAACATCTGAATTTAAACTTAGGACCTAGACTTAGTGTCTGAATTCAACTACATGCCATACTTTTATTCAAAGTGTACTAGAGTTCAGAAAAATCATGCACGTCAACTCTCTTCTTTCCTTTCCCTCATGAAAATTTCAGGTTACATGACTTACAATTCACAATAGTTAGAACAGGGAGTGAAATCCTTCTCTCAGGGGCTGGAGAGATTGTTCCTAAGTTAAGAGCATTTGCTGTTCTTGCAGAGGATCTAAGTTCAATTCTCAGCACCCACACGGCAGCTCACAACCATCTATAACCCTAGTTCCAGGGATCCAATACCCTCTTCTAGCTAGCTTCCATGGGCATCAGGCACATATGTGGCACACATACATGCAGGCAAAACAATCATGCACATAAAATACTGGAAGAACCAGATACTGCTGTGTCTAGCAAAAGTGTTCCATCCACCTCACTTTCTAGTCAATTTACAGTTCGGTTGTCACACTTCTGAATTTGGGTGATCCTTGGAGTCACCACTGGGCCAATGAGACCAAAGGAACCTTAATTGTTTTTTGCTAACCATGATCTTTCTTATAATAGAAGTCAATAAAATACATTCAGTGTGTAAAAGCACTGCTTAGAAACATTCGACCTTGACAGTCAGGGATGCAAGGAACAAAGGGCTGTCACACAATCCTAAACTTGTTGAGAAATGGGGACGAGACAGTTATCTTTGGGGAGGTAGTAGAACAGGGCAAAAGGTACAGAGGAAAGACAGACAGATGGTCCTGCAGGCCTGGAGAATAAGTGAGCACCACAGAGCTTTTAAGGACTAGACCTTGGGCTACCATGTGTGGCTCCTCCCCCCCTTATACTAGGTCCCTCTAGACCACATCACTAACCATTATGAGGGTCTGCATGCCTATAATGTAGCTCCTGGTCCCATTAGATAGAAATATCTGAGATGATCTCATGCAATCCCATAGTCATAGTATTTATCATCTCACATTAAAAACATCTCACTGAAGTCTCTCGGTCCCCAGACAGCACAAAATCTTTCACAGCAAATGCTGGAAGCAGCTGCCTGGACAGTGTTTAAAAGTTACATCAAATGATACCACGGCAGTGGGTGGAAAGCACACCAAAACACCTCCACGTTACTAACTGCGCAGGACAGTGTGCTCAGTTACCTGCGTACTTCTCTCGGACGGATTCATCCATGGACCAGAAACAGTGATCATAAGCAAATATCTGTTGCAGAGGGAACATAAAGGGAGTGCATTAAGAACAAAACCTTAATATCACAATTGCCATTATAATAATGCATAGCATTGTGAACCAATTTACTAGCCAGGCCTTATGGCACAAACCTGTAATCCCATCACCTGAGAGACTAAGGCAAGAGAATAGCCAAGTTTCAGGGCAGCCTGGGCTACCCTGTGATCATGTTTCAGCTGCCCAATCCCTCAGACAAACACCATCACTTGATGTCAGAGAGTAGGGGTTAGTGATGCATATAATCCACGGTGACTACACAGTGAGACAGATTTACCTTACATGGAAAACATCTGCAATGGTAAATCAAAGAAAGCTTGTGAGACGACGTGCGCAATAGCAACGATGTGTGTGCAGCTATAAAATGAAAGTTTTACTGTTTGGTTAGTTGGTTTTCTAAAGCAGGGTCTTACAGTAATTAACTAATATTCTTAGTCATATTCTCTCTCTCTCTCTCTCTCTCTCTCTCTCTCTCTCTCTCTCTCTCTCTTTCTCTCTCTCTCTCTTTTCTCTTCTCTTCTCTTCTCTTCTCTTCTCTTCTCTTCCACTTAAACTATCTACCCAAGTTTACCAGCACTTGCCTAGCACAACTTAAATCAAAGAAAGTAAACTTCATAGAAGTTTGGGACTCTTGTTTACAGAACTGAAAACTAAGAAATAATAGTTCTTATTTACCAAAAACACTAAGCGGCTCCCTTTTCAGTTTTAGCAATTTTCTAAATTACTAAATACCTTCTAGGCCAAAGCTGCATAAAGTCAGTGATAATGACACTATCCGTGCATGCTCCATTTGCAGATACCAATTAATGAACCAACAACTGTCAAGTATGTCCTGACAACAGCTCTTTATGCAGCTATTATCTTCTCCCTGTTTTAGAGCCCTCCCACTTTGTCAAACGTTGTACAGTGGACTCTGGCTTCCAGAGACTATGTTTGCTTCTCTTGGTAATGAAATGCTTTGCTTCCTTATAAAACAGTATGTTGAATAGTTAGGAATAAGTTTGAATGTAGGTTAGTGGTAAAGCACTTATCTAGCATGTTACAAGGTAGCAAGTTTGAGTTCCAACAATCAAGCAGATTAATTGCACTAATTTGTGGATGTTAAAGTTGGAAGTTAGACTTGGCACAGAGCAGGCCTTCCATCTGAGTGGTGTTCATGCTTTCCATCGTAAGTACCAAATACTATACTACACTATTTCTTGAGTTTGAGCTTTTTTGGTTTGTCTGTCTGTTTGTTGGCCTCAAACTCCCAGAGATCCATACCTGCCTTTGCCTCCCAACTGCTGGGATCAAAGTTGTGCAGCACCCCATACCCATCTCCATTCCTTTTTTGATTATAAATTATTTAAGTGAACATACAAAGCAGTGGGTTTCCTTTTGGCATCTGTGCCATTTCAAGCCTATGCCGTTTTAATTTTCCCCTCCCCCACTGTCTTCCCTTGTTCCTTAAATCAAAAAGGTTTTCAATAAACAGAGAAGAAATACATATTCACACTAACAAATTTCACAGAAAAATATAAAATAAAAACAGGGCTGGTGAAATGGTTCAGAGGGTAAAGGTGCTGGCCACAAGCCTGATGACCTGAGCTTGATTTCTTAGGACTCAAGAGGTGAAAGAAAAACCTGATTCCCAAAAGTTGTCCTTTGACCTCTAAGTGCTTGACATTGCATGCACATGCAGGGTAAGCATGCGAGAGTGTGCACACACAATAAAGTAATGAATTTTAAAATAAATAAATGAAGGTCTCCCATTTGCCAACTACACTTCTCCTCCAGAGGAAGCAATCTGTTACGGATGTGGGCTTCCCCTTCCAGGCTTTTGTCTGCAAAGCATTTTCTCTAAGCAGTAAGAACAGTTCACTAAATGAAACATAGCAAGTTTCTAATGCTGTGAAGTAGTTCCTCACATCTTTACTGGTCTCCAGCTTCTGTTCCAATAAAAAGCGAAATTAACCCAGCACCTTTCCATAGTGAAAACGAGACGAGGTTCACAAACATATGAGACCAGTGTCATATTCAAGCACTGTTTAAAAGGTCACTGGGGATCCTAAAAGGTATGTCTACACATACTTCAGCAACAGTAACAGCACAGCGCTACAGCTCAACCACAGGCTGTAAAACAAAAACAAGTCCAAGAATGCAGACAAACAGAATTTCCTGGAAGTTCTAAGTAACCTCAGAGACTTGTCCAGTTAAAAGCGGCTCCATGCTGACTCAGGACCTATAAGAATAAGACCCACAGGAGCTCAGTGGTTAAGAGCATTTGCTGCTCTTGCAGAGAACAGCGTTCCCAGCACCTACATGGTAGCTTACAATCATCTGTAACTCCAGTCCCAGGAGATCCTATATCTTCTCAACTCCATGAGCACCAGGCATGCACATGGTACACATACATGCATGAAGGCAAAACACTCAGACATGTAAAATAAAATAAAGAAATCTTTTTTAAAAAATTAAAGACCCCTGGAAGACAAAGAAGTCAATACTTCCACATAAAAGTTGGCTAGGGGGTGAAAGGGTCTGCCACCAAGCCTGAGTTCAATCCCTGGCGCCCACATGTGTAAGAAAAGAACCAATGCCTGAAAGTTGTCCTCTGACCTCTACACATGTGCTGTGGATGTGCAACACACACAAACACACACACACTGAATTTAAAAATGTAATTAAAAAATTTAAGGGTGGTCTCATAATTTGGTTCCAATGTGAGATGCAAGCACAGCCCCTGGAGGAATCTGGAGCCCAACATCAGGGTCTCATCAGGACCCCATGGGTCTGGCAAAGCACCCCATTGCCTAGGAGCAAGATAAGTTGGATTGGCCCAGAGTGAGCACAGTATGGAACAATCAGTTTCATGCTAATCTATGGCACACAAGGAATCTGTGTTGGGTTGCTAGGAGACTGGGCAGAGCTGGCCAGAGTGCACTGCTCTCCACAGCCCTCCAGCTCTGTCTGTGCCAATAAGCAGCTTTGGAATCATGAGACAGCCAAAGGCTTATACTGCTTTTATAAACCAGCAAGGAAGAGTTTTGAGTTTTGAGAAGAAAATGCCTAGTACTTCAGGGATATGCACAGGAATCTCTATAAGCATCATGTGAAGAACTCTTCTTACCTTTGGCTGGCTCCTGAGTTCCAGAGAGTGGTGTCGCCATGAACATGAAAGAAAGAGAACAATTGTTAGCAAAGAAGTGTAGTTTAGAAAAACTCTTCTTGAATAGAAAAGACAATAAATGTAAGCAAATCT
>CABHPP010138884.1:0-15802 GCA_902168425.1 Peromyscus attwateri | reverse complement strand
TCTCTCTCTCTCTCTCTGTCTCTCTGTCTCTCTCTCTCTCTCTCTCTCTCTCTCTCTCTCTCGCTCTCGCTCTCGCTCTCGCTCTCTCTCTCGCTCTCGCTCTCGCTCTCGCTCTCCCTCCCTCCCTCCCTCCCTCCATCCCTCCCTCCCTCAGCCTGTGGACCAGGATGTAGCTCTCAGTTACTGCTCCAGTACCATGCATGCTGCAGTGCTCCCAGCCATGATGATAATGGGTTAAGCCTCTGAAACTATAATCAAGTCCCCAATTAAATGCTTTCTTTCATAAGAGTTGCCTTGGTCATGGTGTCTCTTCACTCCAATAGAACAGTGACTAAGACAAGCTTCATGATAGACTTCGTTTCTGCATCTAGAATGTACTCAGCCAATGGAATATAATGTATGTACTCTGAACTTCAAAAAAGTCAGTACGGAAAGCGGAATGACTTTTGTAATAAATAAGTACTGTACTGGTAAAGATAATTATGGAGAGATTCTACTATTGCGCTTGAAGACAGATTCTGCTAAAATCAATGAAATTGCATGCATAGATCAAAGATAGAATATTCATTAATTTTCACATGTCAAATTAAATCAGCTCACAAACTAGCAGCTACATGCACTGGAAGAGCTATTTAAAAATACATAATCAGATCTTTATACTTTTGGAAAAAATTATTACTTCTAAAGAGAACATTTTATATACTCTATTTGATTGTCAGAAATGTAATAAAATAATCTGAATGTTATGACTACATACTATATCTTGGAAATGATGAATGTATATTTTCAAGGACTGTGGTAGAATAGCCAGTGTTCACAACTATAGCTTGATTATAGGTAATCTACCAAAGGGAATAAGCCTCCAAAGATAAAGATCACTTTATAATTATTAGCCACCGTACTTTCAAAACAAAGAGGAAGTAAAGGTACACATAGAAGGCAGAAAGCTCAGGGTAAGCTGGCAATACTTTCCCTTTTGGTCTTGCTAGTTGCTCTTTTCTGTCTGTCTAAGAGAATTCACAGGAAGGTCTTAGATTTGTGGACTCCTTCCCCTCACCACTTCATGCTCAGATCTGGTAGGACTCGCTCACCGTTCTTAAATATCCAATCTAAGATGACCAGAGTGCTAAGGAAGCCCCAAATAATACACACGTGAGGCCAGCTACTACTTACCCAGGGTGTCTCCATTGTCTTTTTAGATTTCCCAAACACACATTTTGACCTGGCCTCACTATCTCCTGCTGGTACACATTTCTGAGACAGACAGGCCCTAATTATTTTATTATATATGGCTTATGCAAACAGGTTCTACAAAAGAAGTGTCTGCATGATGAGCGAGTGTGATGTACGTACACTGTGGACCCTAAGGCTCTTCTCAAGGCCTGTTCACTTTCTTGACTTTATTTGGTTGTTTGAGGGCGACATTGGACTTTCCTGGTCCTTCCCTGCAGAAGGAGGGGCTCCCTTATGTGAATAACCCTAGTCCTTTGATTCTCCTGTAAGCAGGGTTTTTTTTTTTTTTTTTTTTTTTAACTCTTTACCTTGCCATGATAATTACCTAAGCACCAGCCACGCCTTGCAATAGACAGGAATCTTCTATGCCTCATTGGTATTTTCTGTCCTTACATGGCATCTTGCTGGGGGCTAGAGCAAACTGGACGTGAGAGGTTGTGTTCATGAGTTTCACATGTTCTGAGGTCCAAGTAAAGACTACTGTGAGACACCGCTGAGCCGTGTGTGTTCAATATGTTAATGGAGGGCTCGCACTGGTCTGGATTACAGCTTTCAGATCAAAGGGTCTGCTGTTCTGCAGACCCAATTTTCTGCATTTATATTTTCAAAAGCAGAAATGGCCCCTTTCCTCCCTGTTTGTCTCCTAGGACACAAAGCACGCTTAGACACTCACGTCTTTCTTGTTCGTCAGTACTTTGTGATCAAACACCGAAGCCCTTAAATTTAGAAGAAAATGTGTAAAATTCATGGCCCGACTTTGTTTTGAGGGAGTCGCTTGGGTGGTCGTAGCCTTTATCCTCTTATTACTGATATTAAATGATCCTTAAAATCGACCTGTTAGCAGGCTTGCAGAAACAGTATGGTGGTCATATGGTGGAGTTCTATGTAGAGAATGCCCCATTTTCATGTTCAAGCATTATCTAAACAAAAATGTGGTGATTATTGCTTATGCTTTGGTTATTATAAAAACTAGTCTACAAAGCTGGGAAGATACATTTCTTTTCCAAGAAAGCGGGAAACAGATCTGTTTTTTTCTGGTCATACCTAGTAGAAAAGCTATTGATTTTCTTCCAAGGATAAAATGGGACTGCAAGTAGATGTTTTAAAATGCATTAAAGTGGCGCATAATTCAAATGAGGCCAGTGCTGCTAATTATTCTGGCCCATGTTCAGTTACCTTTGTGCTCTCTCTAATGTAAACAAGCGAATGCCTCCTAATTGCCCAAAATAGCTTTGAGGAGCTGTTGCTTTTTTTCTTTCTACTTTTGTATGAAATTTTTTTTACAGTTTATGTATTTAAGGAAGAGACAGAAAGTATGATTACTTAGGACACTTTTTCTAAAGAGAGTGCACTATTATTTATATTTTTCAGCCTTTAAAATCAAATTAAGGTGCTAATTAAGCTATTCATTTACTAGAGCGGAAAATAATTACACAATGTGTATCTGGAGGAATAAATAGCCTCATGTGCATCCAAATGAGGTAAAAATGGGCTTGGACATACCCATGTAATATGGTACATGAAGCGCAATGCATAATGAAGACATCAGACCTTTGCTATAATACAATGCAGCAATTATTTTCCAAAACGGACATTGACTTATGGGTGTGTCCACATCATTCCTCACAGCTCTGGGCTTTCAACATATGACTTAAAACCTGCAGCCTTGTTTTAAAGCATCTTATATGATATTGACGAAATCTGAACAAGTTAATTTCCCTTATGTTTGCTGGAACTAGATACACAGCCAGAGCCTGGTCAAGGCGTGCTCATAATGAGAAACAGCACCTTAGCTGGAAGTCTTCCCCTTGAGTTCGAGCTACCTAGGCGGTAGTTACCAGAGAGGGTGAGAAGTAGGAGAACAGGGGTTATGGTCTAGTAGGTCAGCGGTTGGAAAAGGGTCAGCAGTGGAAAGAAAGGAAGTATTCAGAGGGGAGGAGAACTTTCAAGGGACAGTGATGTCTTGCTTTTCCTTTCTGCACATGGGGAGGATTTTACAACATCTGGAGAGATGTGGTGTGTGCAGGAAGTAGTATGACTCGGGTGTTGGAAGTCTAGAGGATAAGGAGAGCTGACTAGCCACTCCATTGAGTTGGGGAGAGGGAGAGAGAAAGGGAGGGGGAGAAGGAGAGGAGGTGAAGATGGAGGGAAAGAGGAGAGGGAGGGGAGGGAGGAGGAGGGGAAGGGAGAGGGAGAGAGTTCTGCTTCATTGTATGAACATGGGGGACTTGCCATCTGGAAGGAGTGAGAAGGTGCCAGAAAACAGGTTGTTATGTGTCACTGACATAAAAGGCCAAGTGGGGAATCGTGAATGATCACAGAGGCTATAATTGCATCCACCTGGGCTAAAGGTTGCAGGAGGAAGAAGTCTAGTGGCTAGTGAGCTTTGAGGAACTCACTGCTCTCTGATCAAGAGGGTTCATGTGGGCATGCTTTGCTCCTGTCCTTTTTCTATCTTCCTAATTTGACACTGCCCCTCCCCATCAAAACATCAGCCAGAGAAGGAAGGGCATGGGGAGGAGAGAAGTGTGTGTTAACGAACTAGGAAGGAAGTCTGTCTGTCTGCAAGACCCTTTCTTTCACTGTGGGTGTGCAGCCTGAAGAAGCTCGCAGGAAGAGGAGGGTTAAGAGTCCAAAGTTATAATTACTCTCTAGAATTGGATGTTCTAGTTTCTGAATCAAGGCTCTTTTTCATCCAGTCTCTAGGAAACATTATTACCACTTCTAAATAAAGTTGAATGGAACAGTGGGAGGCGCACATAAAGTTGTAATTTAATTATATTATGATATTTGCTTGAGTAACATTGAAATATTAAATGTGGTACTAGGATTGTAGGAAAGGAGGAAGATGTCTAAAAGTGTTGAGGGAGGGATGGAGGGAGAGGGGAGAGAGATATTGAAGATTGAAATTGGAAAAGGAAATGCACTAAGCAATCTTTCCAGGTGTACCCCTTGCCGGCATCTCTCCCAGCCTCGCCCCCCGGGAAGCAAGGGTGGACTTGCTGTGGAGGAAGGATTCTTAGTCCCTCAGGATCACTGTACGTTAAGATCTGCTAAACAGAAATTTATGATCAAAGGTCGCCAGAATGGCAGGTGTTAAGGGCTCTGTCTCACCGTGACAGAGGTCAGCAGAGCCCAAATGCGGATAGACTTCTAGACTTATTGGATACAGATCATTACGTGATGATATAGGAAAAGTTTAAAGAAACATCCAGCTATCCCCAGGAATGACAGAGTAACAAGGAATTATCTAAAATAACAGAGGGGTACAAAACAATTAGCTTTCCAAACAGAACCAAATTGCTGGTGATAAGTTCCCTTTCCTATTTTCTACTTCCCTCTGTTTTTATACTGCATCATGGGTGATTTCTTTAAATTTATCTATTTTCCCTTTTCTCTTGAATTGTCTAATCTATTGTTTCACCAATCTATCCACTTGTAAAATTACAGCAATTATATATTTCCTTGTTGTGGTTGTTCAGAATGATATCCCTATATAGCCCAGGCTGCTCTTGAACTCAAGATCTTCCTGTCTCTGCCTCACAAGTGCCGAGTGCTGGGATTACAGGTCTGTATCATCATGTCCAGCTATTCTTCTGTTTTGGAAACATTGGTTCTCCAGTTCTACACATCTTTCAGCTGGTGGCACTGGAGCTGTAGTTACTGAGGCCGCCAGTGAGCTTCTGACTAAAGCCCACGTACTGGGGAACTAGGGCATCATGGCAACACACACAGGTTTTCTAAAATTCTGAGTTTTGCTTGAAAACTTTGAATCTTGTCATTGGCAACACATTCTGCCAGTTGTTTCACTTAAAGGAGCAGGCTTCATTTGATTTTGAGAAAATGTCTGCCAATTATCCCAGTCTGAATAGCCACAGTTCACCTGTCAGTCAGTCTTTTAAGTAAAGATGGGGTTCCTTGAAAAAGCCGGTTACGTCAGCTCACTACTCAATCACATCAGGGCTTTTCCTCGAGACAACCATCATACGTTGGTATTCAGCAGAGGTGTTTTTTGTGCTTCCCATTTGGTCGCAGAGAATATTAAAAAGACATTGCTCAAAGGTCATGATTTAATAAAATTATTTTTTTCTGCTTCAGCAAGCACATTGTTAGCCGAAACCGGCGTCTTACATACTTACTGTGAATGTGCAGCAGTGAGGAGGAACACAGTGACTGCTAGCATGGTTTGGTGCCACTGCCTTGGCTTGTGTTCAGGCACCAGAAATTCTGGCCACCTTTGCTGTTAGACCATCAAGTAGGTGTCAGCACAGTGAAAAAGATCTTGGTAGTAGTATGAAGTGGCTTTGATCTGGGGGCTCCTGAGAGGATCTTAGGGACCCTATTGGTTCATAAACCAAATTTTGAGACTACTGGTCTCAAAAGCAACAAGAGAAATGCCTTCAGAAGTGAGGTGTGAATTAGAAGGTCTGCCGAGCAAACAAACAAACAAACAAACAAACAAGCAAACAAAAAACCAAACCAACCAACCAAACAAACAAAACCCCAAACTGATTATCTGACAAATCATACTCACATAAACTGTTAACATTTTATTTGTAGAAATTAAATGCTAGGGTTAAAATACAGACAACAGTAGCATTTACATCAGGAGGGCTGCTTTTATTAGTCTGGGGGCATTCTGGAGGGAGGGGACTGTTGTTGATTGAATTTAAGCACGAAGAAGTTCCAAGTCTGGGACAGTTAAAGATTATGGATTGTGCATATCTACTTATTCCCCCCCCCCCACTTAACACATACTGAAACAGATTGATGTTTTAAAAGCTATAAATTTATTTCATTTGGTAATGAAGGAGACTTTTCAAGACAAACAGAACCTGAGGTGCTCATTGCCACCAAGATGGTTCTACAAGCAAGATGCAGAGAGCAACCCAAGCTGAAAACAGAGGATGCTAACTAGGAGCAAAGAAACATGAAACCCCACAACCGCTGGTTAAAGTAGTCACACAGTGAAACTCAGAATGCTCTAATTCTGTGTTAGTGGCATGTAAATCACGTCTTAGTATGAAGATTGAAAGTTGAAACAGGCTGGAATATAGTTCAGTTGGTAAAGTGCTTGCCTAACATGTGGGGGGCCTTGGATTTGATCCTTTGTACCACATAAATTGGGTGTATTACTCAGTTCAAGGACATGCTTGGCTACACAGTGACTTCAAGTCCAGCCTAGGCTACATGAGATCATGTCTCAAAACAAAATTATTAAAAAGTAAAAATGTATTAATGTAAGGATAGTTATAATAATTTATGAAGAGATATGCAATATAAAAAGATATAAATCGCCATGACAACAATTCACAATGAGAGAGGATTGGAGTAAACTTGGCCCACAGTCAGGATAAATCTCTTTCACCTGCCAGTCCCACAGCCGCTCAGACCCAACCAAGGAAACACAGAGACTTCTATTGCTTATAAACTGTATGGCCGTGGCAGGCTTCTTGCTAACTGTCCTTATATCTTAAGTTATCCATTTCCATAAATCTATACCTTGCCACATGGCTCGTGGCTTACCGGCATCTTTACATGCTGCTTGTCCTGGCGGTTGCTGGCTGGCAGGCAGTCTCCTTCTGCCTTCCTGCTCTTTTAATTCTCTCTGTTAGTCCCGCCTACTTCCTGCCTAGCCACTGGCCAATCAGTGCTTTATTAGCAACACATTTGCCATACAGAACATCCCACAGCATATTTGTTTTATTGTATTATTTCGGTGATGGCACTGAGGATTGAACCTGGGACATTGTATAGGTTAAGTAAGTACTTACATCCCAGGCCTACCTATGTATTCATGTGTATATGTGTACATGGTAAAAAAAATCATAAAATTTGTATGCGTACACAATATCTCAGGTAGTCAAAGCAATATTGATTAAAAAAAAGCTGGAACCATTATACACTTTGGTTTTAAAATATACTGCCAAGTCATGATAGCCAAAGTAACACAGTCATGGCGTAAACACAGTAGACCCATCAATGGATCCAAACAGAGAGCCCAGAAAGCAAACCCCAACATTTACAACCAGTTGATTTTTGACAGGTGCAACCTTCTTTTTCAGACTCAGAAGAGGTGCAGAGATCCACTATTGTCAGCTCTTGTGGATATTTTGATTTTCAGTAATATAGGAAATAAACAAGAATCAAAAAGTTATTATTTTCAGGTGACATGATCACTCACCTAGAAAGTTGAAAGAATCTAGGTTTCTCATAGAATTAATAAGAAGGTGGCATATAAACTATTTGCATCAAAAAAAAAATAGAAAATGGAAGAAAGAACATTCCATTTACAATTATGACAAAGGATACTTAAGAATAATTCCACCAAATGATAAATATAATCCTTTTGAAGTAAATTATAAAATTTTACATAATGATATTAAGGCCTAAATGAGTAGAGATATACAATATCATTGTAGACAAAGACTCTATGTTATGAGGAATTGCTGTAAACCCCAAGATTTACAAATTCAATGTAATTAAATGCTCAATAGAGAGTGTTTTGTGGAACCTGCAGAGATGCTTATAGAATTTCTAAGAAAGAGCTGGCAAGGCAAGCAGCCACGGTACTCTTGAAGACCAGGATGGGAGATCTGTCTTGTCAAATATCAAGACTCTTAAGAAAGTAAAATTAAATTTACTTAGAACAAGAGCTGACCCAGATTAAACGTTCATTAAATATTAACCATTAATTATTATGCAGTTCACACATTTTCAGTATTTATTCTTTTGAAATAATCTCAGCATTTTAAACTTCTCTCAGTATTGAAATTTAAAAACATGTCTCTGGAGAATTTCTGAATGAAGAGATGTAGGTGCCACTCAAACCATATGGCCCTCAATAGACAGGGACTGGATTTCTATTTCCTTTCTCTTTCATTTCTGTTTACCCTACCTTCTTTGGCCCTCATTAGACAGGGACTGGATTTCTACTTCCTTTCTCTTTCATTTCTGTTTACCCTACCTTCTTTGAGTTAGAATGGCAAGGGAGTGTATTTATGCAGTGCCTAGCTGCAAAGGAATAGGGAAGTAAGACGTCACAATGGGAAGTGAATAAAGAAGTATTATACACATGCGATAAAATTCTGTTTACTCATGAAGGAAAATGGAAGCCTGTCATCTACAGTGAATTTAGGGGGAGCTGGAAGACATCATGTTAAGCAAAACAGTCCAGAAAGATAATGCTGCCTGATCTTTGTCATACGTGGAAGCCAGAAAATCATCAACCTGAGTGAACAGAGAATAGTGATTACTACAGGAAGAATAGGGGAGGTAGGAACGGGTAAGGGAGGGCAGGGTTGGATCCAGTCAAACTGTATGCATGTGTTGAAGTGGCACAATGAATCCCATAATATGTATAATATATATATATATATATATATATATATATATAAAATTAAAAAGAAAATAAAAACATGTCAAGGGAAGGAATGCAATTGAATTCCTTGGGCAATGGGAGAGACATTCAAAGTAGAAAAAGAAAAACTGATCCAAAGTGATAAATGACTGTATAAAAAAGAATCACTCATTCAACAGAACACCACTTATTATCCATGTGTTAAGCACTGTGGCTAGCATAAGAAATATGAAGATGCACCAGACTGGCTATGTTTCTGAAATAGTCACAGTAGGTCACCTGGAAGGTACTGAAGTCTATGTCAAGTACTAGAACATAGAAGGCACCAAACAGCACTTTGGGGCAAGAAGGGGTGAAGGACAAAGTCTGAAGGGGGAAGAAGAGACAATTGTATCCAAGGAAGTCATATTTGTGGTTCATGTTATTAGTGGAGAAGATGGCAGAGATATATGACCTAGAGGAATAGACGTGGAGAAGGGAATTTCCTAAATATGTTTTAGTAAGAGGATTCAACCTTCATCTACTAAGCACCATCAAATCTTGTAACAGTTTCAGACACCACAGAATACATTATTGTTTTGAGGTAGGGTCTCACTCTATATCTCAGGCTGTCCTTGAACTTGTGATTTCCCTCCTGAGCCTTGGCTTTCTGAGTTCTGCCTTTCATGGACTTACTTTTTGAATAACTAATAGCCCAATGACCCTAAATCAGGCCATCTTGGATGAGGAGCTAGGTAACCAAAGTCCCCAGCAATAGTGTGACTTCTGGGTGGAGAGCAAAGGTGAATCCAGTGATCCACTCCAGTGATTTGTCCCATGTGTGAGGGAATGAAGTGACTTTGTACTCTATAACTCTGCCTGTGACTTAAGTGAGATTTCTCTCTTAAACTTGCACTCCTAGGAAATGTCAAGGCATAGCAGGATGAAAATTAGTGCAAACTGTGTAAGTGCCCTTTTGTGAATTCCACTCTGGCTGGCATGGCTTTTCTCATCTGATCACACACTAGACAGAGTGGGACTTTGAGATGAAGCAAGTGAATTAATTAGATGTAAATACCACTGCTATCAAAGAAGCCTTATGATTAAAGGTAGAGCTTTGATAATTGAATGTACTCCATTTCTGGAAGGAGCCAGATTTTACGTGTTGGAAGTAGTGTGGGATACATGTTTAACAGTACGAACAACACTAAAAGCTAGAATTTAAGACTATTATAGAGGAAATTTTTCTCTTAGATATTTAGTTTCATAAAATCTCGAGTCTCTCCCTAATATAAACCCTTTCTACTTGGAATGTTGGATTCTCAGAGCCCACAAAAATTGATAATATAAGTGGTAGCATGAATTCTAATTGGTCTTAATAATAAAAACCCAGAGTCAGATATTGGGGTAAATGATGAAAGACCAGAGAAGTAAAGGAGATAACAACTAGAGAGACTTCCTACCTCTCCTAAATCCTCAGACCGAAAGGGCTGAGTTCCTGTCTTCACTCTGCTTTATCACTTCCTCTCTCTGCCCAGCCATATCACTTCATGTTTCCTCCTCCCAAGTGCTGGGAATCAAAGGCATGAGATCTCAAGTGCTGGGATTAAAGGTGTGTGCCATCACTGCCTGGCCTCTAGTGGCTAGCTCTGTACTCTGATCTCCAGGCAAGTTTTATTTGTTAGAGCACAAAGTATCACCACAGAGTGTGGTGGCGCACACCTTTAACCCCATCATTTGAAAGGCAGAGGCAGGATCTCTGTGAATTCGAGGCCAGCCTGGTCTACAGAGCAAGTTCTAGGACAGCCAAGGCTATGTCTTAAAAAACTAAAATAAATAACTTTAAAAAATGGGTAATATGAACAGAATGATAGAGGCTTAGGTACTTAAGAGGCCATGAGTTTCCCTGCAGCAAAGACCTGGATCTCCAAAGGACATTTAATGTGTGCATGTGTGTGTGCATGTATATGTGCATGTGTGTGTATATGTGTGCATGTAGGTCAGAAATTAACGCTGGGCTCCTTCTTCAGCTGCTTTTGACCTTATGTTTTTTAAAGAATTAATTTTATTAGTGTGTGTGTGTGTGTGTGTGTGTGTGTGTGTGTGTGTGTATGTGCATGTGGATGCTAGTGCCTATAGAGGTAAGAAGACCGTATAAATCTCTTGGAGCTGGAGTTATAGGTGGTTAAAGCTGCCCTGTGTGGGTTCGGGGAACCAAACTCAGGTCTTCTGCAAGAGCAGTATTCGCTCTTATCTACTGAGCCATCTCTTCAGGCCCTCTCTACCTTATTTTGAGACCGTCTTTCACTGAACCTGGAGCTCACCAGTTTGGCTAGACTGTCTGGCCTGTAAACACTAAGGATCCTCCTGTCTTTGCTTCCCCCACACACATTGCAGGCATGTGTCATTATGTGCAGCTTTTCACACGGGTGCTGAGAGTCCAAACTCAAGGCCTCATGCTTCTGCAGCAAACACCGAATCGACCGAGCCACCTCCCCATCCCCTCCGCAAGATGTTTCCCACGATGGATCCATTGATAGATCAAAATCTGAGTATGTTATTGGGTGGCAGTGGAACTGTGGAAGGTAGGGCCTGAATAGAGAAAGGAGCTCCCTGGATGTGTGTCTTTGTCTTGTCTTCACGCTGCTTCTAATTTTCTATGAATTACACAGCTCTGCTCCACCATACTTTCTGTGTTATGGTAAACTGAGACCTCTGGAACACTGAGCCTAAATACATCTTTCCTCTCTTAAGTAGTGTGTCAGGCATTCTGTCCTAGTGACTAGAAAACTAACGCAGGTGAGGATGATGTTAGCTGTGACTTTGCATCTCTGGCCTTTATTGTGTGGTGGTGCATTTCTTCTATACCTAGTCTGTTGAGAGTCCCCTCCCCTAGTTACAGACTTTCAAAGATTGTTAAATAAAACAGAATAGAAAACATTCACCTCAAAAATCAGTATAATTATTATTTCATGAATCTTTTCTGCTAGTTTTGTGTGTGAGTGTGTTATGGGTCATAATATAAAATGTATTTCTTAGGGTAAAATAAAAATGTTTGTGTGGTAATTTGATTGAGAATGCCTCCAATGGGTTCATATATTTGATTACTTTGTCCCCAGTAGATGGAAGTGTTTGGGAAGGATTAAGAAGTGTGGCCTTGTTGGAGGAGGTGTGTCAGTGGGGTGGGCTTTGAGGTTTCAAAAAGCCCACAACATTATTTGCCTCTTACTTGTAGATAAGTATACACACTCTCAGCTACTGCTCCAGCACCATGTCTTCCTGTCTGTTGTCATGTTCTCTGCCAGGATGGTCTTGGACTCGCCCGCTATAGCTGGGTTTCTTGTCCTAAACTGTAGTCAGACATTTCCTGTCCTGACAGCCTGTTCCCAAATACCTGGCAGCTACTTCCCAAATTACCACACAGAGGCTTATTCAGTATGGCATTCTCATCTTGCTTCTCTATGTTTGCCAGCGACTTCTCAGACTCCACCCTTCCTCATCCTATCATTCTCATTCGGCTTTCCTGCCTACCTTTATCCTGTTCAGCTATTGGCCAGTCAGCTTGCTTATTGAACGAGTCATAGTGACATACATTCACACAGTGTACAGAAGGATTATTCTACAGCACTGAACCCCAGAAGTAAGCCCCTTCCCAGAAAGAGTCACCAGCAGCAAACTGGGGTGCTTTTCCTATGTGTTTACAGATATCTGTTGGTACAAAAACAAAAACATAAGATTAGGTTTTCACATTAGTAGGATCATATTGTTCACTGAAGTTCCTACTTTCTCTTAATGTATCTCCCACACTTTCCATATCAGAATATTCACGGTCACATAATTCTTTTAAACTGTTGCACAATTTTACATAGTATGAATTTAATTTTCTTTTCTTCCACTTTCTGGCCATTAAATCACTGGTATGAAAAATTCTGTACAGAGATATTTTACTATAATTGAGAACATATTTCTCTTGGATCGATGTTAAAATGTGGAATTTTGAGTCAAAGAGTACATACATCTAAACTTTCAAAAGCTTCTGCCAAGTTGTTTTCCAAAAAGCTGTAGCCAATTCACATTTTCACGGACTGTTTTCTGACATTCTTATATTAATCATGAATACTTAACATCTGCAAATCTAATTGTCAAAGCATGCGAAATTTGCATTTTTGTTGCATTTATTTGATTAATACCAATAGAATCTTCTCACATTTACAGTGTGAAAGGTTTTTGTAAAACACTTCTTTTACCCTCTGCCTGCTTTTAAATGGTGGAATCCTTTTCTTAGTGAATTTTAGGAACTGTTACAGACAGCTTCCTTCCGGTCTCAAAAATCTCCCAAAAGAACTTTGCAGTATATGAAAGTTTGATGTTTTATAGTCAAGTCATTAGTACACAGCCACTGGGTCTGATGAAAACAGTTCACTCTAAGATTACATTTAAATTATCTTATATTCTCTTAGGATGCTTTTAAGGTTTCATTTCTACATTCAAATCTTTAAACTATGTATTTTTTAAACACAAGACATAGAGATCTAATTTTGTTTCCAAATGGTCAGCCAAGTATCCCTACCATCTGATCCTATCAGAAGGTAGGGATTTCTTCTGCTTTTTTGCTGAATATATTGTGTTTATTTTATTTTCTTCATTTCTTTATTTTCTTCCCCTTCCCTTCTCTCTCCCTTCCTTCCCCCTTCCTCCCTTCCTCCCTTCGTCCTTCCTTCCTTCCTTCCCAGGCTCTCACTGTGTAACCCAGACTGGCTTTGGTCCTGTGACCTCATGCCTCAGCCTCCTGAGAGGTACAACTTGTAATAATCAGAGGCTTTGAAACCTTGTGTGGCAAACCCTGCTCCACTCTTTCTCAAACGTATTCTTCCACACGTTCTCTTCTGGGTGAACCTCACAAAAGATCATAAGTTTGTGAAGATTCACGCTTCTGTTTTGATGAAGGCTGTATGGAACAGAGTAACTAGGTGGCTTTCGATGTGCAGCTTTCCCATTCACAAGTTTGGTTTATTTCTTTGTTTACTTAGAACTTCTTCAGGGACGCTTTAGAAAAATGACATGTTTTCGTTTCTAGGAGTTTTATGTATTTCTATTTCTTTATAACAGAAAAGAGTACACACAAAATTTATTACATGCCCAAGGCACGGGAATATTAGACCTAAAAGGAGACAAGATAAATGACCCTTTGCAGAGATTAAAGGCATATAATCACTTGGACTCCTGGGATGAAGAGAGGTGATTTTTCTGTTGGGAGGTTGACACATGTACATAGCATATACCCATTCTCATATACACAGAATGTCTCCCGGATAACAGCCATCTGCTCTGGTCCTTTCCTGGGCTCCCAATCTTTTTTCAGTGCCCATAACGTTCTGTAACACTCAACTTAGGAATCATCCAAATCTGAACCAATGATCCAGAGTACAACCAGCAGCCTGCTGCTTTGTGAAGATCTCTCAGGGCAAGGACCAGCCCAATGAGTTACAGCCTTGAGTCTTAAGAAAGATCTGAGACTCTGTTGGAACAAACAAAACCCTGGGCAGCCAAAACGAAGGCATTCTGTTCATTTTCTCTGCCTCTAGGGGAGTCTGAAGTTTGTTCCTTGTTGCTTTTTTTGTTAGGATCATTTCTGGATATTGCCTAGGTTTTGCTATTTTTTCTTACATTTTTCTTTTTAAAACATTTAAAAATTATTTTTAAAGATTTAATTATTTGAGTATGTGTATGTATGGATGTGTGTGTGTGTGTGTGTGTGTGTGTGTGTGTGCATCCCTGCCTGCTTGTGCACAAGAAAGCCAGAAGATGTCCAGTATCCTCTTCCATTACTTTATTCTTTGAGGCAGGGCCTCCCTTTACGTCTGGTTCTTACATTTTCCCCCCCAGCTAAGCTGGAAGCCAGTGAATCCCCTGAAATCTTCCTGTTTCTGCCATCTTAGAGCTGGGTTACCATCCTGTGCAGGATACTTGGTTTGTCACACAGATGCTAGGATCTGAACTCAGCTCCTCCTAATCACAAAGCAAGTGCATCTTAAAATCCCTTTCTTTCTTTAAAAATACTTTTATTAATTATTTGAGAATTCCACAGAATGTATTCTGGTCATATTCACCCCTCAGCTCTTCCACCCTCTGCCCCCCTGCACCTCTCTACCCACCTAATTCTTTTTTCCTCAATTGGTTATTGCTGGTGTGTGTAAAATTTATTGCTTTTTTTAATCAGTCACTTTAGCAAACTGGTATTATGTATGTACTAATATTTTTCTCTTGTTCCATTGACTTTTTGAGCTTTATAATTATGTTCTGAAAATGTGGATATGATTCACTCCCTTGAGCTATTTACTACTTATTTCTTTTTGCCTGACTTTTTCCTTCCTGAGCTTGCTGAGCTGTTGCAGGCGTCCGTGTCGCACACCCTTTCTCTCTCATGCAGCACTTGGTTTGGCTGATTGTCTTGTGTGGACTCATGGAAGAATGGCAAACGACAGGCACTCTACTTCCCCACATGGAAGCAGAGGGAACGTTGGGTATTTCTTTCATGAATTTTTTTCCCCATCAGTGAACGCTCCTGCTCAGTAAGGGAAGGCCCACAACCTAAGCTTGGCCAGCTGGACTCATGTCTTTGGGTTTTGGCTCCTGGAAAAGGTAACTCATGGAGAAACAAGCAGGAAACATGAATTTATTGATTTTGGAGACCAAGCAATTTCTTGCCTATGTTTGAGCAGGGTTTTCCACCTTTCTGCATGATTCTATGAGCTTTTATTTATTTATTTATTTATTTATTTATTTATTTATTTATTTATCCATTCATTCATTCATTCATTCATTCATTTTACATACCAACCATAGATTCCCCTCTCATCCTCCCCTGCCTCCCCTGCCCCCATATTCCCTCCTCCAACAGAGTAAGTTCTCCCATGGGGGGACAGCTAAGCCTGGTACATTCAATTGAGGCAGGACTAAGCCCCTCCCCACTTTATCAGCAGTGAGCAAGGTGTCCAGCCATAGGTAATGGGATCCAGAAAGCCTGCTCATGCCCCAGGGATAGATCCTGGTCACACTGCCAGGGGCCCCTCACACAGACCCAGCTACACAACTGTGTTCCAAATGCAGAGGGTCTAGTCCGGTCCCATGCAGGTTCCACAGCTGTTGGTCTAAAGTTTGTGAGTTCCTCTGAGCTTGGTTCAGTTGTCTCTGTAGACTTCCCCATCATGATCTCGCGCCCCCCCCCCC
>CABHPP010138883.1:0-38580 GCA_902168425.1 Peromyscus attwateri | reverse complement strand
CCCACTCAGGACTCTAAACTTTGGGGTCCAACAGATATAAAAAGAAATCACATGGATAAACAAAGGTTTCATAAGAAAAGAAGAGGAAAGAAAAGTATGACTCACAAGCAGTAGAGGTATCAGAGGGTTCTGCCTGAGAAGAGATAGAGGCGACAGAAATAACGTGTAACTATGTTCCTCATCTCAGTGCTGGTAATGACCTAATCAACATCTACAAATACAGATCAGATCATGGCCATTGGCTTATATTATGAGCTCTTACACCAGCTGAATGCCTTTCATTCATGAACCAATTTGATATTTTTAGTATCTCTGACAAGTTTGGTAGATGAGTTGCCACAATAGAAACTTAGCTTCAAGTTGGCCTTTTGTTTCTGTCATCTAACAGGTAAGATAGCCCTGCACCAACCAGAAGAGATTGGGTAGCTGACATCAGGGACTGAGATGGGAAAAGCTGGCCTAAATACTTAAAAGAGACTAGTAGAAAGTCTTAAATCTGGTGGGGACATTCTTGACTGATTGATTCAATTTAGCATTCTTTGCTAAGACCAGCAAAGACCTGGATTTAATTCTTCCTAAATCCAATCATCTTCACAGTTCACAGATTCTAACTCTGGTCAGCTGCCTCAAACATACACTGATATTCACAAGGGAAGCTGGCTGAAAGGATGAATGTTAATGAGGGACTTCCTCCTCTCGGTTCACAGCTGAGGTGGCAAAAAGCTGCTTTCTGCATGGAAAGGCATCTATGTCCATCGTGGCCTCCAGTTGTCTTAGTTAGGATTTCTCTTGCTGTGATAAAACACCATGACTAAAAGGAACTTGGGGAAGAAAGGGTGTATTTGATCTTATAGTCAATTTTGAACGTGTAGTTTATCATGCAGTAAAGTCAGAAAAGGAACTAAGGACAAGAACTTGGCGGCAACTTGTTACTGCTCAAGATTACCTTTGTCATTGTTACTAACATTTTCCACATCTTTCAGTTTAGGAATGCATCCGACTTTATTTCTGTTAGAAACAC
This sequence comes from Peromyscus attwateri, assembly GCA_902168425.1. Classification (NCBI taxonomy): domain Eukaryota; kingdom Metazoa; phylum Chordata; class Mammalia; order Rodentia; family Cricetidae; genus Peromyscus; species Peromyscus attwateri. Next base: position 37,559 of record CABHPP010138883.1, on the reverse strand, counting down.
CCTTGTGATTTAGAACCATTGTTTCTGAGCTTGTGCCACTGTGCTCGTCTATCCCAACCTCATTCCAAAGTTACAGCTACAGAGAGTTCCAAGAACCTCCTAGAAAATATTCTTGCTGCCTCTTCATTCATTTATTTAGAAAATCATTCAACAAACACAACCATTTCTGTGCTCCTGCTGGGATATACAGACTTCAAAACATTTGATCTGCTCTTAATGAGGTTATAGACTAGTAAAGAAACTGTATATTAGCAGATGCTAAAATATTGTGTAATTAATTAATTGGTGAAACTAACTAATAAGATAATTTTTCAAGTGTCAGGGCAGGTTTCCAAGCAAAGGAATATGTCTTATTTATTTTTTATTAAGTCTCAAAATACCTTATTATTGGGGGAAAAACTCAATAGCATCCAGGGAAATAGGAAAGCAAACCCAGAAGTGAAGTAGCCAGCATGAAAAGGACAAAAATGAGATACCTTGATTGTAAATCGATCATCTAATTTCAAAACATACACAAAGGTATCAAACTTTGATATACATAATTTTTACTCTCAAGGCACACATTCAAAACAACCTTTTATACCACTGCTTTATTTGAAGCAGAGGGCACTATGAAATCTCCTATTCAGAAAGTCATAAATAAGAGCAAAACACCCATACATCCTAGACATCATTTTTTTTACATTCCCCAGAAAGCTTGGTTTTGCATAATATGACTTCATAAGTAACTGTCAAAAAGACAAATGATTTGATTATTCCCAAGATTTCCAAGACTGACTAAATAAGCCACTTCACTGAATAGTTCATTTTCTAAACTCTGGGGGTTTTTTTCCTTCTACTTTTCTTCTTACTCAATAGGAAAAGCATCAACCTGGGAAAAGGAGAGGGCCATATTTTATTTTAGATATCGGTTCTCTTTGATACACAATTTCAGATCCTAATGTATGAATCAAGTATCTTGTCAGTTCATAAAAACGTGATCAGACATTTGATGCTAAGCAACAGAGTAGACAAGTGTAAGTTATAATAGTTGTTAAAAAAAGAAATCTTGCCCAATATTTAAGTTTTACATGATTAGGAAAATAGTGCACTGAAAATGGATGTGTTTGATTATTTTGTCCTTGAGAAACACACTAAAAAGAGTCATTTTAAATTGATTGGTGGCCATTTCAAAAAGCAATCATGGCATATTTACAAAATACTTTTTGCCTAAGAAATACTTAACCTAATAGTAAACTTGATTGTTAAATGTTATCTAATATTCTTTCAGGGAAAAATCATTCAGGAATTTGATCCTCCTAGTACAAATTATTTCCATAAAATACTTTTTTCTTTCCTAAATCCCTAAGTCTGGACCTTTAGAAAGATGAAAAAAGGATTTATGCTTTAGGCCTGATAAGGCTGATTTGCAATTATCCCAGCCCATCTTCTGAGTGCCTGGATTGATATTCAAGACTTGAAGAATCTAGCAAGGCTACAAGCCAGACTATTGAAGTTGTCCTAAATTTCTTTTATCTGGAAGATTCAATTAAAGTCTATGACAAATCCATTAAATGCAGGAAATAAACTTCATTCTGAAGCTGTCAAAGAATGAGAGAGGATCAGTTAAGTGAAGGAGCCTTGGGCCGGCCTGACACTTGTCAGATTTCATCATCAGGTGATGGTCCTAGGGAATGGATGGACCCGGCCTGTAAATGACAACTTGCTGCGGGACCTTCCAGTGGAAACCGTGCAAATGTAAGTGTTCCTGGGCTTGTAGCACTATCATCAATGCATTCCCTACTGTGCACAGATCAGAAGACGCTCAGTTCCCTAATGTGTTGCCTCCTTATTTTCTTTGTCCTGCACAGAGACTCTGTGTGCTTCATTGACTTGCAATACAAAAAGACGGGACTTCTCTCTTGAGCAGATTCTTTTGCTTTTTAAGTGTGTGTGTGTGTGTGTGTGTGTGTGTGTGTGTGTGTGTGTGTGTGCATAGGTTGAGAGCTGATGGAAGATAGAAGAGAGAATCCAATCCTTTGGAGCTGGACTTACAGGTAGTTGCAAGCAATCTGACTTGGGTGTTGAAAACTACAATCAGGTCCCATGCAGTAGCAGAATAGGCTCTTAAGCACTAAGCTATCTCTCCAGACCCCTCAGAGACTGGAGATAGTTGGGGATAGGAGGTCATCTCTACTTCCTCTTCTCAGCACCAGGACCCCATCTGGCTTAGACCTGTGCAGGTCCTGTGCATTGCTGCCTCAGTTTCTTTCTCTTCTCCTTGTTGATGACCTCCATCAACACTTGACGAGAAACTGGGACCTTTCGTGTGACTAACAGTAAGTAAGTCTGTTGAGTTTTTGTTGTTGCTATAGTTAACCCGTCAGTCTATTTTTGAGTTTAAATCAACTAAGACAATATTTAATACCCATTGACAAGAACAGTTCAGAGATAGGAACAGATAAACTTTGGGGCTGTAGACGGCATTATAAACCAGAGATTGTATGCCTCTGGCTAGCCATTCATAAATGAGATAAGTTCACCTTTGGGGAGGATTTATAAATTATATTCAGAGTCCCTTGTTCCCTCTTTTCCTCACTTTATTAGTATGTGTTAATTTCATGATGACATGCATGAATAAAATGTACTTTGATCATATTGACTCCTCCTATTCCTCTTTCATTTCTCTCCTCTCGTTTTTCCTCTGCCTTTCTCATGTCTCAAGTGACCCTGGTTTTAGTTTCACATCCTTTTTCCTCATCCAGCTTCCTTCCACCTGTGAGAAAGCCGGCAATGAATGCCTTGATGGGACTGATTTATTTCACTTAACATGGTGGTCTCCAGTTCTATTTATTTTCCTGAAAATGAAACAATTTCCTTCTTCCTTGTGGCCAAATAAAACCCCATTGCATAAATACTGCATTTTCTTTTTTATTCATCTGTTGATGCTGACTGTGGGTCTGAGTCTCACTAATGAACATATTTTAGCAGTTTAAGGAGATATCAAAAGCCGACATAGGGCTACAGAAAATTAAGCCATGTGTGTGTTCATGAGGTTTGCTAAAATACTTGGTCATGACACAATCTACTAAGCACGGTCTCTGTCCATCCTGCAGCTTTTTCCCCAAAACTCTAAGTTAGGTGCATTGGTGGTAGTTTTTCTTTAACAGGGCTAACTAAGACAACAACAGGGGCAAGCCATGCTGCAGACAGGCATGTGTATGTGTGTACTATGGCTTTCCAAAGAGGCTAGTGGCTCACTTAGCTGCAGAACATGAAAGACCATAGTGAAGAATAGACATAAAGGGGACCAGAGAATTGCAAGGGACCTCTATATAAAAGGAAACCTTAAAACATTGCTAACCTTTGAAAAGTGAGGGACTTCTGAAATGGCTCAATTATTAAGTGCTTGCTACACAAACCAAATCAGTAATCTTCAAATTCAGGGAGTGATCTTGCCTGAAAACCTAAGGAGGAGAGCAATTGGAAAAGGTCCAACATCAAACTCTGTCATCTCTGCCCTCAACTACCTCTCTCTCTCTCTCTCTCTCTCTCTCTCTCTCTCTCTCTCTCTGACACACACACACACATATATGTATATATATACATATATACATATATACTTGATGAAACTATTCAAATATAATAAATGAAAAGACATAGGAATAGTGTGAAAATTTCTTACCAAACATTAATGCACAAGCAGAATAATCTGGTATTTTATTCAAATGAAAAATTGAGATGTAGGCATGGTAACACATACCTGTAATCATGTCACTTTAGAAATTGGAAACTGGGGACCAGAGAAACAGAAGTTAGCAAGTTCAAGATCACCCTAAGTTATGGAGGGAGTTTAAGGCTAGTCCAAGGTCTATATGACAACCTGACTCAAAACAAAAAACCGATGAATTGATGTTAGAGTTCTCAACAAAGGGTAGTAACCCTTCTGGTTTCTATTTTCATTGTAACCTGCCCAGCAAGCCTAGGGCATCTTTTAGGCTTGTGTTATCTTTGTCATAAACTTGTTATCTTTAAAATAATTCAAAGTTCTTCATGCCTAAGTTTCATTAAGGTTTTGCATAGTCTTGCAGGTTTCTTTTAAAAAAAAATTTAAGTCACTTTGACTAATTAGGTAACTATTATCTCTTGGGCATTCATGATCCTCTCTTGATCAAACAAGCAACTTTAAATAATTTTTGATGTAACTTTCCAGGGGTCAAATCTAAATTTTAGAATTAAAAAAACCCACTTGGATTAAAAACTCCAGAATTATCCTTTACTTAAAACAACCTCTGAGATTTTCTATGAGGCCCCTGGAGAAGCATGAATGTTTGATCTTTCATCTTACAAAAAGTAGAAATAATTAAACCTTTTGGTATGTCCTCATTTCTCAAATAACTCCACTTGTTATTAAAACTATCATGAAAACTATCAAATCAGAAAAGAAGTTTAGTCTAGGTCAAGTACATATAAGTACCTTCCACTGGCATAAATATTTCAAAAGACTTATTGTCAGTAGGCCATTGATATTTACTAATTTTTCCACTATCTAACATGTAATATGACATATTATTCATTATACCCAACAGAGAATTTTACTCATTCTATGTTATCATTCGAAATTATAATAAGTTAAACATCATCATTCTGTACTTTTTTCTATAGGTAAGTACTGTTTTCACTCATACTTGCCTAAAGGTTTTGCTACAGACTAGATTTTTGTGTCTTCAAGAAAAAGGGCACTCTTGGGACTTCATTGAAAATTTTCTGCCAATTCTTATCATTCAAAGAACTGACTTCATTACCAAGCTTACAGCCTGACTCCACTTGGACAATTTTCAGATCATACCAGGAGACACCCAGAGTTTCCAGGAATTCTTTAATCTAGAAGTTGATGAATTTCTGAAAGCAGAGAGGTGACCTAAATAAAAACTAATTGCATAGGACCCAATGAACTGATGAGGAGAACTAGATTTGATTATTAATTTGAACTATTGATGTTTTATTGTGGACTTTCAAGTTGTATACACTCAGAACCCTTTTTTGCCTTTACGTTTCTTAGCCTCCCTGTGTTATTTTAAGCTAAAATTAACTTTCCAATAATGTATGGTTTTCAGTGACCTCTGAGAATTCACTGACTTTCACTGATTCTTTTTGACTTGATATTAATCATTTTTATGGATTTAATAAATTATCTTTGTTCTTAAATGGATATCATTGGATAAATTAGCTGTACTTCCAAGACCATTCCAGGAGTGTTATGCTTGAGAATTAATCTGTTTAATCAAGTACAATTATTTATCTATCTATGTATTTATTTAGCTTACATCTGTACTACAGTTTCCCCTCCCTCCTCTCCTCTCATTCCCCACCTTCCCCTCCACACTGCCCCAGTCCACTCCCTACTCCACCTCTGTTTCTGTTCAGAAAAGGCCGGGCCTCTCATGGGTATCAACAAAGCATGGCATTTCAAGTTGTAGTAAGAGTAAGCACCCCCCTTGTACTTAGGCTGGGCAAGGCAATCCAGTATGAGGAATAGACTACCAAGAGCCAGCCAAAGCATTAGAGACAAACCCTGCTCCCATTTTTACGTGTCCCACAAATAGACCAAGATACAAAACTGTCACATATATGTAGAGGGCTTAGGTCAGTCCCATGCAAGCTCCCTGGTTGTTGGTTCTGACTCTGTGAGTTCCTATGAGACCGATTAGTTGCTTCTATGGGTTTTCTTGTGATGTCCTTGACCCCTCTGGTTTATACAATTCTTCCTTCCTCTCTTCAGCAGGATTCCCCAAGTTCAGCCTAATGTTCAACTGTGGCTCTGCATCTGTTTCCATCAGTTACTGGATGAAGGTTGTCTGATGACAAATGGGGTGATCACCAATCTGATCAGAGGAGATGGCCAGTTTAGGCTACATATTCACTTTTGCTAGAAGACTTAGCTGGGGTCATCCTTGCAGATTCGTGGGAGTTTCTCTTGCATCAGGTTTCTACCTGATCTGAAAAAGCCTCCTCTTTTCAGTCATCTCTTTCAGTACTCTCCTCCTCCACCCACTCCCCAACCTGCTCCCAGAGTTCCCATCCCCACCCACTCGCAATCCACCCGGGAAATCTCTTCCATTTCCTTTTCCCGGGGAGATCCATGTGTCCCCCCTTGAGCCATACTGGTACATAGCTTCTCTGTATCTGTGGATTGTGGCATGGTTATACTTTACTTTATAGTTAATATTCACTTATGAGTGAGTTCATATGATATTTGTCTTTCTGGGTCTGGGTTACCTCACTGAGGATGGTTTTTTTTCTAGCTTTTTTTCTATTTGCCTTAAAATTCCCTGAAGTTATTGTTTTTAATACTTCATTGTGTAAATGTACTGCATTTTCTCTTTTCATTATTGGATTGAAGGGCATTTAGGTTTTTTCCAAGTTCTGGCTATTATAAATAAAGCTGCTATGAACAAATGTCCTTGTGGTATGATTGAGCATTCTTTTAGAATATGCTCAAGAGTGGTAAAGCTGGGTCTTGAGGTGGATTGATTCCCAATTTTCTGAGAAACCACCATATTGATTTCCAAAGTGACTGTACAAGTTTGCACTCCCACCAGCAGTGGAGGAGTGTTTCCCTTGATCCACATCCTCTCCAGCATTAGCTGTCACTTTTGTTTTTCATCTTATCCATTCTGACGGGTGTAAGATGGAATCTCAGAGTTGTTTTTATTTGCATTTCCCTGATGGCTAAGGATGTTCAAGTGTTTCTCTGCCATTTGCGATTTTTCTGTTGAGATTCTCCATTTAGGTCTGTACCTCATTTTTTAATTAGATTATTTGGTTTTTTGATATCTGGTTTCTTGAGTTCTTTATACATTTTGGAGATCATCCCTCTGTCAGACGTGGAGTTGGTGAAGATCTTTTTTCCCATTCTGTAGGCTGTCACTTTGTCTTGTTGACAGTGTCCTTTGCTCTACAAAAGCTTCTCAGTTTCAAGAGGTCCCACTGATTGATTGTTTCTCTCAGTGTCTGTGCTACTGGTGTTATATTCAGGAAGTGGTCTCCTGTGCCAATGCATTCAAGGCTATTTCCCACTTTCTCTTCTATCATTCCAGTATAGCTGGATTTATGTTGAGGTCTTTGATCCACTTGGACTTAAGTTTTGTGCGGGGCAATAGATATGAATCTCTTTGCATTCTTCTACAGGCTGACATCTAGTTATTGCCAGCACCATTTGTTGAAGATGCTTTCTTTTCTCTGTTGTATGCTTTTGGCTTCTTTGTCAAAAATCAAGTGCCCATAGGTACTGATTTATGTCTGAATCTTTGACTCGATTCCATTGACCCACCTGTCTGTTTTTATACCAATACCATGCTGTATTTATTACTATAGCTCTGTAGTAGAGCTTGAGATCAGGGATGGTGATACCTCTGGCAATTTTTTTATTGTACAGGATTGTTTTAGCTACCCTGGGTTTCTTGTTTCTCCATATGAAGTTGAGTATTGTTCTTTCAAGGTCGTTTAAGAATTGTGTTGGAATTTTGATGGGTATTGCATTGAATCTGTAGATTGCTTTTGGTAAGATGGCCATTTTTACTATGTTAATCCTAGTGATCCATGAGCATGGGAGATTCATGGGAGATCTTATGATATCTTCTCCAATTTCTTTCTTCAAAAAAATCATGTACAATTTTACCAGTAGTATAAAACCAACGTTACATCTCATATGGAAGCAATACCCAAAAAGTCAGCCCAAGACAATGAGTATCTGGTTCAGAGAGTCTCAAACTCACCTATGATAGGAACATCCTTTCTCATAGGCCAAGCAACTTAGAAAATTCATATACATTGAAAACAATCCCTCTGAAAGCATGGATTCCTATCCTAATTGTGTTGTTTCACTCCCACTAACAATGTCCCTGACAACAGAGGGGAATCTACTTCTGAATTACTGTCTCTATGACTTAGACTTCCTAGCTATCATCTAGTGTTCCATACTCAGTACTTCCTTTCAGTGCCATGCTCATTAGTAACATCTGAAGCCAACCATACTGAGTCTTTCTGAAATGTCCTTAGATACAGACTATCAGGACTTTACCCTTACAGAGCCTGAATCCTACACCTGACTGGCCAGCCTCTGTCTGTAACCAACCTGGGTAAACTCAACTCACACCTCAGAGCCCAAGCAGTGGCATCCACTGTACAGGCAGGCATCATCACACTGCTTCTAATAGGTCATAATTTCAGGATCTGAAGTAAATGACATTTCAAAGCTGGCATTGTTCAAGAAATATACTTCACAATAAGGCTAAAAGACTGCAAAAAGAGAATGCAATTTTCTCCAACCAAAGGGAAAAGTAGCTTCTCACTGATAAAATTGCTGACATCTAAAACCATTAATCCAAAGAAAGAAAAGGAATTTAAGATAGGGTGAAACGCACTTTGGTCCTTCCTCTGTCCCTTGCTAGCTATGAAACTTCAGACAATCATTAACTTCACAGAATCTGTTCCATTATCTACCTAAGTGGCCATCTGGGAGAACTTCTAGATAATATAATACATGTGAATATGTATATATATATATATATATATATATATATATACACACATATATATGTTAATGTGTTGAATTAATATAAAGTATTATACCATTAACACAATGGTTATTAGACTTCTTGGTGGGTAAAGAAAATGTAGGAAAGATTTGCAAAATTCACACTAAGAACTTGAAATCTGGGGTCACACTCATTAAAGAATAGTCTTGCTCTTTTAATAACCAACAGACTAAATCTATGTACTTTTTAAATTGGGAAAAATAGGAATTTATTAAACAAACTGCTCCAGGTAATGCCCATCTAAAATTATATTTAGATTAAAGTATGAATTCTATTGTTCAGTACCTTCAATCCATCCCCCAAATAAGGTGGAAGAATGTCTAGGTATTAAACTAGGCAATAAAAGATCAGTCATATTTTGAATGAAATGATCGTGTTGTGAGTAACAGGTAATTTGATGTACCAACCCAACTTAAGCTTGAATCTCTTTTTTTAGTATTTAAAATAGCCATTTAGTCTGAACTTGAACATGGTAAAAAAAAAAAAAAAAAAAAAAGAACTCATTACCTCCACAAAACTCATCATATTTTTCTTAACTTAAGATGGACTGCGTCACCTTGAACTTCTACTATGAAGAGTCAATAAAATGTAATTGGAGAAAAGGAGGAGGGATGGGAAGCCATCTGGCCAAGAACCCGGTAACAAGACATGTTTTAATAAACTGTTGTAAGTGGGTGTATTCATAAAAACAGTCTCATCAAGGTATTGTAAGGGCTGTGAGTAAAAGCAAAGACAAGATGGGCATTATAATAAACACTTAATAGGTGTTGTATACTTTTGTGTAGAGGCTCAACAATGTGATGTAGAGCTGATGCTTCATCTTAAACTTCATGGATAAGTTATTTTTCTTTATTCTTCTCTCATAAAATACATCCCAACCTCAGCCTCGCCTCCCTCCCCCTCCATTCCTCCTACCATTCCCCCATGTCCCCTCCCAGAGATATACTGCTCCTGTGTTTCCTTTCAGAAAAGAGCAGGCCCCCCAGGGACATCAACCAAACATGGCATTGGGCATAAGCCTTTATGTCAAGCCTGGACAAGGCAACTCAGTAGGAGGAAAATGTCCCATGAGCAGGCAAAAGAGTCAGAGATACCCCAGTCCCAACAAAAACCCCAAGCTATACAACTACAATGTGTATGCAGAGGGCCTAGTACAGACCCATGTAAGCTCTGTGGTTGCCTCTTCAGTCTCTGTGAGCTCCTATGAGGCCTGCTTAGTTGATTCTTTGGGCTATGTTCTCCTGGTGTCCTCAGCCACTCTGGCGGGTTCCCCAAGCACAGCCTAATGTTTGATTGTGGGTCTCTGCATCTGCTCCTGTCAGCTGCTGGAGGAAACCTCTCTAATGACAATTGGGCTAGGCACTAATCTATGAGGAGAGCAGCATTCGCTTAGATAATAACAACGTTTTCTAAAAGTCAGTTTAATTCCTCTCGTTAATTTGTTTCTTCTTGTTTGTCTCCAAGTTAAGCATCAGACAAATTCAAATGTTTCCCTTGTGGTATGCTTTTGTGTTGTTTTGCAATTTTAGCCACAGTTCTTTGACCCCACTCTGACTTATCACTGGTACTTCAACTGTGAGAACCAGTGGAAAAGAAAACGCGCAGAAGTGGTGCAACTGGACAACCTTTAGAGTTCCATTCCTCGGTGAATAGCATGCTTTTGTTGACTTAGCCTAGGATTGTCTTCACTTGTGTTGATGACTGCTTCACATACAAACTCATCTTAAACTTTCGGTAACTAAAACTCCTGATGTAAAAGCTCACATATCTCATGTGTGTGTGTGTGTGTGTGTGTGTGTGTGTGTGTGTGTGTGTGTTAGGGCTTCAATATTTACTTTATCAGATATTATCCTATCTTTAGAAAACCACAGGTACTGGCAATGGGGTCTAGCAGGACAATCCTGTAATATCTATTCCTTTTAATTTATTGTACGTTCGGTGATTCAAATTCTACATCTACAACATAGTAGCTGACAGTTTAAAACATTTATTGTAATGAGTGCATTGCCAGCTTCTTTATATGATTTGTTTTATTAACTGCATTAACTCCCTTAGGTAGATACTGTTAAGATAATCATTTTAAATATGAGGAAACTGAGGAAAGAGGTCCTGTAACTTGCTCGTGTACCAGTGACAAGATCGAAGCCCGGATATGTAGCAGGAATCTTAAAAGGTCTAATTAATAAAAATCAAACCTGAGACCAGTTATTGAGGTGAATGCTGGAAGATCAGAGAAGCAGAACAAGCCACAGCTACCTCATCTCGACAGTTCCTCAGCTGATCCTGTTTCCTCAGACTGGAAGCTTCTGTGTCCTCATCCCAATGGCTCTCAGCTGAACTGCTGCTCGAATGCCTGAAGCTTAACCAGCTAAAAGCTTCTAGTTCCTGGTCTTCACGCTTTATATACCTTTCTGCTATCTGCCATCACTCCCTGGGATTAAAGGCTCACTTCTTGGGATTAAAGGCGTGAGTCACCAAGCCTGGCTATTTCCAGTGTGACCTTGAACTCACAGAGACCCATGCCTCCAGAAGGCTAGGATTAAAGGTGTGAGTGCCACCATTTTCTGGCCCCTGTATCTAGTGGCTGTTCTATTCTCTGACCCCAGATAAGTTTATTAGGGTGCACAATATTTTGTGGAACACAACACCACCACAGGGATAGTCATCTTAATCACCATAGCTTCCAACACCATGTTGCTTCAACAGTCTCTCTCTCTCTCTCTCTCTCTCTCTCTCTCTCTCTCTCTCTCTCTCACACACACACACACACACACACAAAATCACACACACATACACACACACACACACACACACACACACACACACACACACACACACACTGAGGTCAAGGACTGAGTGCTAAGATACATCTTTGTGGAAACTTCCTGATGATGCAGATATAGGAATTAACAGTCTTTGAGAGGTGGGGAAGTGATGGCTCAGTTGGTAAAGTGCCTGCCACACAAATAGGGGGATCTGAGTTCAAGTTCCCAGAACCCCCTAAAAATTAGGGCATGGTGGCATATGCCTGTAACTTCAGCTATAGGAGGCAGTGAAGACGGACAGATCTCTGAGTTTGTTGGCAAGGCAGCCTAGCCAAATCAGTAAGTCTCAAGTCCAGTGAGAAACCCTGTCTCAAAAAGTAAAAGGAGAGAGTAATTGAGGAAAGAAACCTAAAGTTGATCTCGGGCCTCTGCATGTAAACACACACATGTGCACACAAAAATACATTACATACCACATGCATATAAAACCCACACTTACACACAGACAATAAATATAATCTCTGATTATCATCATTAAATTATTCATCAATATGATTAACAGTAATTTAAGCATCTATCTTAATCAAACGTGTCTTGGAAAACATGGTCATTGCCTGAGCATCCCTCTAACTTACTGAGATAGCAATCCCATCAGGAAAAAGAAATTAGGTTGCTCTAATTATGTTTCCTCTTAGTTAGCAGGCACCAGCCTCTTGTAATTACTGCTTCTGTTACTAGCTGCTCACAAACCATTTCTTTACTCATCAACTAAAAATACAATCCACAGTCACTAATTTTCCTAGTGTATAGTGTACAGGAATCTTCTTATCCCTTAAGAAAATGACAGCATTTATCTACCTTCATTTTTTTCAATATTATTCTCATTTTTCAAACTAAAAAATTTATAGAAATCATAAGACCATGCCAGTTTATCTCAAATTTGTTGTGCATTGGGAGCACCAAGTGACCGGGCATGTAGCTAATTTTCAGTTAGTAGCACATAAATTGTGTGTTGGGGTAATAAAAAGATGGCAATAAAACCTATAAAGCTCACGTTTATAAAACAAAGTAATGAAAAGCAAATTGTCCCTCCATGTGAAGTCAAGTCATGAAATCCCTTTCTATAAAACCTGTACTTGAAGTAAGTGCCCATGGCACACTCCAGCTATTGATTCCTGCAAGTTAATAATTTCTACCAGTGGTATGCAATCCCTAGACGGCTGGTAAAACATCTGTCAACCTCTGTCACACTCTAAAAGGTAACTCAGTGGGCCAATAAAATTTGTGCATGTCTTTGGTGTGCAGGCCATTCTGGAAGATACAGTGGGGAAATGCAAGGCAAATAAATGTATAAATTGATTCAGAGACCAATGAATCTTAATGACAGCTCTCTGGATAAGGAACTATAAAGTCAAATTTAGGACAATCTAGTGCCCCTCTTGGAATAAACACCAAGTTTTCTGAAATAATAAGTTGTTTTAAATCTATTCAGCTCCATTTATATTTTCTTGCAATTGGAAAAACATACTTCTCAAAAATGTCGGACTTTACTGCAGTGACAGATGCCACACCTGTTGGGCTTTCAGACCCCTCCTCAGGACAGAGTGTGTTTACTACAGAACCCAGAGAACAGGAAGAAGGCATGGGGCCTTGGGAGGGCGTGGCCTATAGTGTTATCTTATAACAGGAGTATACAGGAGATATAGAGAGAGACTGTGGGATGCAACACTTGACTCAAAGGTGGGGACAGGAGGAGGAAAGGGCTGTACATGTGGATGTTTGGTGGAGCTCTGGACAACACAGAATTGCACAATCATCGCTCCTGATAGAAACACCTGAGGAAAGAAAGAGCCAAAAATGGAGCTGCAAATTCATTACATTAACTCCAGGATGTTATAGCCGCACACGGGCAGCTGTAACACTAGAAAAGGGAAGTGCACCGATTGAGACAACACAAGAAGGGAAAGCCAGGGCTACAAAACACCATTCTCTGAGCCAGACCTTGGTGGTGGTGTTGATTCATCTGATTCAGAATGCAACAAATTATTCTTGTTTAGGAGAAAATGGACAGAAGTCATCAGTACCCTATTCATAAGATGGAGTTCAACACTGTTTTTAGCTGTATTCATCTTAAAAACAGTCCTCAAGATACAGTATAAAAAGCCATGTGAACCGAATGCTGCAGTGGATCTTCTTATTAGTATTCCAGATCCTGACAGGATTTGAATGGCCTAAAATAATTTTTTTCTTTCAATTGGAAATTGAAGACCCCCCAAAACCAAGAAAGGATCATGTAAATACAAAAAGATATGCCCACTGCTTAGAAGATTCTTAATGTGTTTAGTGAATTGATATAATAAATGAGCCAACAACTAAACCCAGCTCTTCTGTATCTCATATTCCAGCGTGGTTTTCTCGGACCATTTTAAAAACTACTAGAGAAACTTTTGGAAAGTGCATGTAGTGTTCATACTTTGACTCTCTCCAGAGACAAAGACTTACTACACACTTGAAACAAGTTCCCCATGTGATTCTTACCCACAGCTAAATCTAAAATGAAAATGAACAAAACGGAAGTATGAGGGGTTTATATCAATAATTCTCGGCGGGAAGACTAGGTTTTGCCATTAATTTATTCTGTAACCTTGGGCAGTTTCCACATCTCTCTGAGCCACAGTTCTCTTCAAGTACAAAGAAGTGTGTCCAGTCCCCTCAGAAGGATGATGTAAGGACAGCAAGTAGTCAGGTAGATATAGCACATGGCACCGTACCTGCAACTTGCTCAAAGCAAAGGAAAGAGAACTACATAATAAAAGGTGGTACATGGGGTCATAGAGGACAGAATATATTGCTACTCTCTTCCTCCATGGAATAATAATCACCGATGACGATCATTAACATTAAACTTCATTACCTAACAACAACCATGTGCTAAATGGAATTAAAAACAAAAACAAAAAAAAATTATACAATTGCTGTAGTCATTGCTGCCCTGGGCTCAAACAAGACCAACCCCGTCAGCAGTTAGATTGTATTAACTATGACTAGAATCTGGGAGCAGTGAAGGGTGGGGATTGCTGTCTATAGTTGTGTGTCCCTCCAGCTGAGTCAGCCAGGCTCCCACAGATCGCTATAAGCCCGTGATCATACAAATGCCCCTGGTGAAACTTGGTAGGTCATAGAACAAAACAAAAAGACATGATATCAAGGAGGGAAGTTTGTGAGGAAGAAGAGGATGGAGAGAGGTGGTGGAGAGGTGGGAGGTGAGAGGGGTCAGTAGGCAGAATTTATATATGTGAAATTTTAAAATAGAAATTAAAATTTAAAAATAGTCACTGTGTGCCTGTATCCTTACAATAAACCCACCACTATAACCACTACACAGTTAAAATTACAGCCTAAGATGGTAAACTCACAGAAGTGTGTTAGTTCTCAAAGGAGAACAAATTTTTACAAGGCAAGGTCATTCTACATATTTGCTCTCTTCTACACATGACCATTTCTAATTCTCAGCTATGCTATGCTACAACCAGAGAGACTCTCCCTAGGATACCAGCATCGTGCTGTTTAGACTTCAATGCCACCAGACTTATGAGTCAAATGAACTCTACTTATAAGGTATCCAACCTCAATTATTTTGTTATAACAACATGAAATGAACTCATCCAGTAATCCCTTCACTTTTATTATTTTTGGTTTAAAAATGTATTTTATTGTTTGGATCTATTCTTTAAAATACCTAAAATAAGACTACATTTCAATACCCTACTGAGCAAACTAAGGACACAAATTTAAACAAATGGCTTCTTCATACATCAGTCCTCTCCAGGATAATAAGAGTCACTCCATGTAACTTTAGGTTTGAATCATTTCTATACCCATTTTGGGGGTCTTGATGTTATATACTCAGTTTCCAATCGTTCTCTGTCATAAAAAAGAAAAAATCTATTTGAGTGAATCCTTGATAAGGGAGCTATGTTGTGTTTCTTCCATTAGCTTAGTTCTGAGAAAGATGGTGAATATTTAATGGGATTGGAATTAGCTAGAATGTTTGAGCTGCATCAAGGACATCACTCAGCAGTGAGGTCCCTGGGTGGGAATACAATTAGCAGACAGTGTCACTTCTCTATGACATAAGTTGACTAAAGATGGCACAGAAAGAGTTCGGAATAAAAACGGACACTTCCTACCTTTATGACATCTCCTTTACACCACTTTCCTCACCCAGAAGCATGCAGCAGTCAGAACATTTTCTCATTGGATAGCGCGTCTAAGAAAAGGGATTGGTGTCTTGCCTGGCAGACCTGCTGTTCTTGAGCCCCAAGGTTCCCTTTTAGCTTTCAATTTCTTTCATATTAGATGTGAGTGCTGAAGCAATGACTCAGGAGCTATGGCTCTCATTAGAATGTATCAAAGAGCAATGGGAGGGAAAAGGGAGGGCTTTATTTGAACTTCTAACCTGACAAATCTAATTTGCAGACAAATGAACCTAAGAGAACAATGGGCCTCATTGGTCAGAAAGTGCATTCCACCCCATGTCATTATTCCAGGTTTCAACCTGGCAGCCTGTGAAAAGCTTAATAAGGCGAGCTAACCTTTAGTAATCAGTTTATGTTCTCTGCTACAGAAGCTTGCTCAGAAAAACACAAGATTCTGTTTCACTAACTCCAATTTTTATCCATTAGTGGCATAAGCATTTATGGAGCACCTATGTTACATGAGGCAGAGGTTTGGAAGGCAGAGGTGGGGACCTTGTGGGGAAAAGCAATCATGAATCTGCCCTCACAGAGTTCACAATTTTATGTGGAAGACAAACCTCCACGGCAAGTTAGGGCAAGAGGTAGCATATTTTATTCCAGGACAATGTAGGAAAGTGCAAGATCACACTGGAAGGTTCTTATTCTCTTTTAGGATCCCTGACAGGTTCATGGAGAAAGTAACAGTTACCACTGAGAGACACACAAAAGTCACCCAGGATGTCAGGCCTCTCATTCTGTTTCAGATGCTCTCATCCCTCGCTCATCTCTAGCTCCAGATGCTCTGAAGGTCACCATATCTTAGCAGACTGAACATTCCCATGCAGCTGTAACCTCTGGCTGCCATTCTCTGCCTAGCATCTTGCTCAGCTCTGCTCCAACACTGGCTTTCCCGGCTTCCCCCTCAGTGACCATATTGGATGTGAGTCTAAAACAGGGAGATGAACCTCTTACCAATTAAAAAGGAGGTACTGATGACAAACTTCCTTTTTCCTCCACCCAGGAACTGCTCTGAAAACAGTTCACTTTTCCAAGAGCCACATAACAACAAAACTGAGCTATCAGTCATCTTGAGCAGAGACTTTCCTTAATGGGTTTGCTTTTCTTTCCTTCCCTGTTCCTCCTTTACTTCTCACTGCTTGTTCCATGGAGGTGGCTTCCTTGAAGGAGAGTGGTTATTCTTAGCCTCTGCTTTCTAAAACTCACTGTCTGAAAAATTGAAGCACTTATAATCTGCTATAGTAGATGAGTTATAGTCCAACCAGAAAGAAACACAAGTTCAAAACCTAAGGTTCTGAGACCTTAATTGAATAGGAGCAGACAAACAGTAAGAGAACAGAGACAGTAAATGAACAATCATTTGAGGCACCAAAGAAGGAGATAGTTGGTGTGTCATTTTCAAAAGTTTCAGTATATACTCTCCCGTATGGGAATCTTTTCCCACTTGTGACTCTTGAGCATTCAAATTTGGTGAGTCAAACCTGATAGGAGTTGTAAGTATAGAGAACACACAATATTCATAAAACAGAATCAAAATAAGTAAAACATCTCAATTTTTATCATTGATTACATAGAATTAGCAATGCTGTGGTGTGTTGAGTTAAACAAACAGCACTAAGATTGATTTCAACAGCTTCCCTTCCCTTTTTTAATGATTATACATATACTTTTCATTATATATTTTTCTAATTTTTTGAAATTAAAAAAATATTATTTTCCCTTCTTCCAACTCTTCCCATGTGCTCACCACCTTGATCTCTCAAATTCATGGCCTCTTTTTTTTTCCTTAATTGTTATTTGAAAGAGAGAGAGAGAGAGAGAGAGAGAGAGAGAGAGAGAGGTTTCGGGGCTGACCACTTGGTATTAAATAAACTATTGGGGGAGAGAGGCTCTTCCCTGGGGAAGAACATTTCTCCCCTTTCGCTATTCCTTAGTTGCCTGTAGTTCTTTATCTATGGTTGGGGCCCCATGAAATTACAACCTCCATGTCAGCATGTCTCCTTACACCATCCTTGTTTAGGTCTTTGCTTAGGCAGCCATGTTGTTGAAATTCTGTGGGAGTAGCTTCCCTTAAATTTCTAGGAGATGCAATCTCTGAGTAGACTTCTTGGTCCTCTGGTTCCTGAGAGCATTCTGCCCTCTCTTCCACTATGATTCCTGAAGCTTAGGAGCAGGAGTAGTGTTGTAGATTTATCAGTAGAGGCTGGACACCACCCAATCACAGTTCTCTATACCTTGATCTCATTAGTGGCTTTCTAAAATGACCTCCATCTGTTGTAAATATAAACTATCTTTGATGAGGGGTGGGTGACAGCTATACTTTTATGTGGGCATAAGGATAAATACTCAGAATGCAGTTAGGAATTATGCTGTTTTAGTAAATTGGTGGAATGAGGTTCTCCTCCAATATCTATGACCTCACTAGTGCCAGGTAACTGTCTAGGTTTCCAGTACAAGGTATAAATTCTCTCTTGTTGAGTAGGCTTTAAGTCAAACTAGAGAGTTCTTGTTTACCACTAAGATACGCATGCCACTACTAAACCCTTATGGTTATTTCTCCATGTTGGTTATTGTGTGGTTCATAGGCATCATAGCTGAGTAGAACTGTTGGTTGCATCCCTCCCTTGGAAACTTGCATCGTGCCCTCAGGCACCGTGAAAACTAGTCCTCAGGGAGGAAGCCTTTTGATCATATCTAGTTCAATCCTTAGAATTCTGTGTCTGAAGTGCATGGTGTCTTCAGCAATAAGGATTTAACCTTTAACCTCTGGTGGCAATCAAGTGCGACAGCAACAGGCTATGTGTCTTGGTAGACTCTTGGTCAGCCTGGACCAACAACTTCAAAGGGGCCTTTTCATGCCTGGTATTGAGGTTTCTGGTAGACAGTCTATAGCACTTGGGGAAAGCATTGCCAGACTAAGAGAGAAAATTTCATTTAAGCTATATATGTTTGTGTATGTTTACATATATATATATATACATATGTATATATGGATGTATATGTAATTTTAGGTAAATAAATAATATGATTATTTATGACTTTTCAGACATCTTTACTTTTATTTTACCCTCCTCTCTGTATTAACCTCCCACTTCCCTCCCTAATTAAATCCCCTCCCATTTTTTTTCATTTCCCATTTCAAAACACTTGTACCCTGTTATGTTCCTTTCTACCACTACCAGCCATGTTCTCTTTTCTTTTCTGGTTTCTGTGGTTACTCCAGGTTATAGACTCACATCTGAAGATTTGGAAATAAAAGCCACAGATAGAGAGCATTCAGTGTTTGTCTTTCTAAATCTAAGTAACCTCACTTAATATAATCTCTTCTAATTCCTTTCATTTAGTGGCATTATTTCATTTTTTCTTGCTGGTTAATAGTATTCCATAGTGTATAAGTAGTACATTTTCATTATCCTTTCATAGATTTTTAGGACATTTAGGTTATTTCTGTTTCCTAGCTATTCTGAGCAGAGCAGCAATGACCATGGCTGAGTAAATATCTATAGGGTAGAATGTCAAATATTTGGGACATTTGCCAAGGAGTGGTGTAGGTGGGTCATATGGTCAATTTAATTTTAGCTTTCTGAGAATTCTCCACACTAATTTCCATAGTGACTGCACCAGTTTGCAATCCCATCAACAGTGAATGAGGATTTCCTTTTGCCCACATCACTACCAGCTTCTGTTGTCCATTATTTTGTGGTCTCTGCCATGCTGACTGGGGTAAGACAAAAATCTCAAAGCTGTATTGACTTACATTTTCCTAATTGCTAAGGAGGATGAATAATTTGGGGGTATTTCTTAGCCACTTTTGCCTCTTCTTTTGAGAATTCTGTCTAGATCTCTAGTCCATTTTTAATGAGTCATTTGTTTGTTTGTTGACTGGTGTTTTTTGGCTTTTTTTTTGGAGTTCTTTAGGTATTCTTGATGTTAATCATCTGACAGATGTATAGCTAAAAAAAAAAAAAAAATCTCTCCCATTCTGGGAGCTTCCTCTTCGTGAAGTTGATTGTTTCTTTAGGTGTGGAGCTTTTTAATTTTATGACATGCCACTTGTCCATTGATGGCTTGAATTCTTGGGCAAATGGTATCCTATTCAGAAGGCCCTTTCCTACACCTAATCCCTACAGGTAATGCCTTGTTTCTTCTAGCCTAGCAGTTTAAGTATTTCAGGGTTCACATTTAGGTCTTTGATCTATTTGGAGTTGGAGTTAGGTTTTGTGCAAAGTGACAGATAGGGTCTAATTTCATTCTTCTACAGGTGGACATCCAGTTTCCTAGTGTCATTTACTTTCTCTCTCATATGGTTTTGGAGTATTTTTCAAATATTAAATGTCTATAGTTACATGTATTCATGTTTGGGCCATTGATTTTGTCCCATTGGCTTACATGTCTGTTTTTGTGGTAGTACCGTATTGTTTTTATTACTATGGCTCTGTAGTACATCTTGTAGCCTGGAATTGTAAAAAGTCCAGCATTATTCTCTTTGTTCATGTTTATTTTAGATATCTGAGGGATTTTGTGGTTCCATGTGAATTTTAGAATATTTTTTTCTATTTCTCTGAAGAATGGGATGGGGCTTTTGATTGGGATGGCATTGAACATGTAAATGATTTTTGGTAGAATGGTTGTTTTTAAAATATTCAATCTATAGCATGGGATGTCTTTCTATTTTCTAACATCTTTCTTTATCAATTTCTTCATAAATTTTAAATATTGGATAATTCTGGCTTAGACTTCATCTTAAAGACAATGGGAATCCACAGATAATTCCAGGCAGATAGCAACATGATAAGATTTTCCTTTTTTGAACATCACTCTGGCACTAAAATCAATTTAGATGCACAGAACCTAATAACAACGCTAAAGTAATTCAGAACTAAAATGTGTGTGTGTGTGTGTGTGTGTGTGTGTGTGTGTGTGTGTGTGTGTGATCCTCATTCACATACGTCAATACAGGCACACATGTGCCATACATGCCACATGTAAGGAAGTCAGAGGACAATCTCTGTGTTGTTCCTCTCATTCTACCTTGTTTCAGATGATGTGCCTTTACTATTTTCTATTTCATATGCCAGGATATCTGGCTGGGAATTCTCTTGTCTCTGCCTCCCATTTTCTGGTAGTAACACTGAGATTGCAGATGCATATTTGACTTTTCATGGATTCTGGGGATAAAACTGAAGTTCTCACTTTTGTGCAGCGAGAAGCACTCTCACATATGGATCCCTCTCTCAAGTCTCAAATGAAGTGTTATCCTGGTTCTGAAGTAACTTTAATGGTGCTGGAGAAATAGTTTGGAAGTTAAGAGCACATACTGCTCTTCTAGAGTATATGAGTTTAGTTCCCAGCTCCTACACAATTACCTGTAATGTCAGCTCCAGGGGAATCCAATGCCTCTGGCCTCTGAAGGTACCTGCACTCATATGCACATACTCATATTCAGACACACATACATGCAATTAAAAATAATAAAAAAAATATAGTAGGAAAGGAGTAGCATTTGTGCTACTGAGAAGATTCAAGAAATAAAGTTGACAAGGTCTGATGAAAGCTGGATGCAGGTGTGAAAGAGATGTCATAGACTTGCTGTGGGTTACACATGAATAATTGGCAGATGGAAATCCATTTACAGAGTTGCATCATTGTGAAGATAAACTAGAAATTAATTTATCTTTGGAAATGTAAAGTATGACATATGTCTGTGGTAACCAAGTGGAGGGATTCAGAAATAGTATATTACGAGGAATACATATCTTGAAAGAATGAAGAGACAGTGTTGAGCTCACTGGTTCTGCTATTATTTCATTACAGTCGATTACATGGGCTAGAAACCAAGGCTCAGAAACAGCACATAGAGATACAGAAAGAGGAGATGCCATGCCCTCATTTGGACTTAATCATGTCCCTATGTGAAGTGTGTCTCTGCATGACTATCAGCAGGTGGTTTTCTACCTCACCCTCTTGTATGACAGCCATGATTCAGAATCATCCACATTTCTTGTTTCTTCTCCCACATGACAACCACCTATACCCTTTTTAATCCTGTTGTTTTGACTGTAACATGCTCCAGCCTTCCTTATTATCACCATCTACGCACATTCTTTACTGAAGAGTATTGGACTATGTCTTATCTAGTAGTCACTTTTAACCCATTCTCCATTATCTTGTGAGAATTAAAGATACTACATTATGGCTGCTTGTTTTCCTAGTCACTTCATCTTTGGTGACACCTCATGCCTCATTGCTGTAAACACACTAAGACCCTGGCACCTGGAAATTATAGTTTCAAACTTATCACTTTCCATCCACAGTTCTCTAATACTTCTCTTTGTCCAACTACTTCTTGCCCATCAATCATTTTGGAACTTATTATCCTTTATTGCCTACTTAATTTTTTCATTTTCTTCCTGATTCTGTTTCTATTTTATTATTTTTACCATCTAAATGTTTTGGTCATTTTCCTGTTTCTAAAACTTATTGAAACTAAACATACATGAACTCATACAGGAATCTCTTGACTGTTTTCCTTCAGGAACTGCGTTATTGCTGAAGGAATCCACAAAACATTGTAAGTCAGATTGATGTCACTATAAATTTGGGTTCATCAAGTCACTGAGTGTGTGATACTGGATTATTCTGTTTATCTCTGTGACAAACACCTGAGAAAAATGGCTTAAATGAGTCATTTCTTGGGCTCATGGTTCCAGAGACTTCAGTTCATGGAGGACCAGGTCTACCAATACAGAGTTGAAGGCAGAAATATCATGGTAGAATAGAGCACACTAGGGCACAGCTGCTAATCCCATGGTGCAGGGAGATAAACCAAAAAGGGAAGAGGTTAAGGTCAAGATACCTTTCAAAACCATGCCCTATTGACCTAATTATCCCAATCTGGTCCTACTTCTCAGTTTTCTGCTACTTCCCACTAATTCCACTATACTATAAATCCATCAATAGAGTCAACCCATTGATTAGGCCAGGGACCTCATGACCTAAGCACCTCTCAATAGCACCAAGAGCTAGGAACTAACTCTTCAACACATGAACCTTTTAGGAGAACACTTCAGATCCAAACTGTATTAAGCATTAGCCTTAGGTCTGATAATTTATCTTGAGTAACACTTCCTCATAACCCTTACCTAAGACTTACCAAGTTCCCACCAGTGACTTACAATCTCAGGTTTCCCTACTTCTGTCTTTAGTCTCACAAAATGAGACTAAACTCTGCCTCACAAGGAAAGTAATCACTGTCATATATACATACCCTCAGCTTTTCAACAAATAATAGGAAATCTCAATGCATTTGTACACAGAAACCTACCTAGAGATCATCCTAGCTAAGACATATCCCTTGAAATATTTTCAATATTCTTGATCCTCCAGCCATTCTTGAAAGTGACCTAGTCCTTTGAGCTTCAATGACAATAGCTCACAAACAGGACTGTTTATGAATGTGATTTTAAATATCACAGTTCTAGGGGCTGAGTTCAAGATTAAGGTACCAGGATATTCAGGGTCTGGAAAGGACCCACTTGCTGTCTCACAGATGGTATCTTACAACTATGCCTTGCCATGGTAGAACAGGTGAGGCCATTTCTCCCAGATTTCTTCAATAAGAATACTAATATCACTCATGAGGGCCCACCTTCATGACCTAATCACTCCTCAAACCTTAACTACCATTTAGGATTAATATTTGAACCTATAAACTTGGGGCACATAATTATTTATACCATATCAATACTCTATGTAATTTTCTTATCTGTGCCATTTTAAGGGGTCTTTGTTAAGCATCTTTAAGCATCCTTAAGTGTCTGGCATCTTTAAAACAAAACTAAAGTAACTCTTCAGTTCAGTCCTAAACATCTAAACACCTGTCACCCTCCTCCAGCGCTCTGAAATACCTCCAAGATCAGGAAACGTTTTGAAAGAGGGGACAGAAAGAATGTAAGAACCAGAGGATGGAGAGGAATGCTTGAAACACCATCTTCTGGGGCTAGAGAGTTGGCTGAGTGGTTAAAAACACTTGTTCTTGTAGAGCATCCTGGTTCAATTCCCAGCACCCACATGGTCGCTCATAGCCTTCTACAACCCCAGCACTAGAAGATCCGACACCCTCTTCTGACCTCCAAAGTAACCAGGAATGCACATAGTGTGCATGCATAAATGCA
This sequence comes from Peromyscus attwateri, assembly GCA_902168425.1. Classification (NCBI taxonomy): domain Eukaryota; kingdom Metazoa; phylum Chordata; class Mammalia; order Rodentia; family Cricetidae; genus Peromyscus; species Peromyscus attwateri. The sequence continues at coordinate 13,785 of CABHPP010138883.1, read as the reverse complement.
GGAAAAACACCCATAGATATAAGATAACAAAATAAGTCATTTTTAAAAAGAAAGAAGCACTTTCTTCTGGACATGACATGGCTGTTGCACCCAATGGCTCCCAGCAGCTATGGCCGCCTGCACAAAATCTGCACAATATGTAGCCCCGAACATTTCATCATGAATAGGAGAAGGCAGACGTCATAATTCCCGGCTAAAAAAGCAACAGATTAAGGTGCAGCCACTGTGTCAAAGTTAAAACAACACTTAAGTTGCTCAAATTCCATCAAATAACTTTAAATGCAATGGGTCATTAAAAAAAAAAATTAAGTGGGGCAGTGAGATGACTCAGCAGGTAACTGTGGTGGCCACCAAGTGTGACAACCATAAGTTCTATACCTAGGACTCACGTAGAGGAAGGAGAGACCCAACTCCCCACAAGCTGTTCTCTAAACCCCACACATGTGTCATGGACACATACATGCATACATATACACCATACACATGTATAGAAATATTGAATGTGTTTTTTAAAAGTCAAGAAAGTAGGAGGGGCTTGTTGGAAGAAGAAGGGGTTGGAAAGGGTTGTTATACCTATTTCCTCATTTCTTACCAACTTATAACCAATAACCAGTAACTTAGCAACCTGGCTTATGCCCTGAAGCTCTAAATTCCTTGAATAAACACTGCTTCTCTCATATGGGCATGTTATTCACAAACATGTGCTCTCACCTCATTGTTTGCTTTTTTCGTGGTGTCTAATTTTAATTACTGTGTTTTTAATGAGATGTATAACTGCTTTTGTCATTGCCGTAACTCTCACGCTTTTATTCCTGGTCAGCAAGGAGATTGGACAAGGGTTATCTACATGCAATGCCAGCAAGGCTGAATGTCTTCATTCCTCTGGTCTGTTGAAGCCTCTGCCACTTTCCTACACTGGACCTTCAAGTGAAGCCCTGAACGGCAATGTCAGCCAATTAAAAAGATGCCCATTAAGTTAAAAATCACTGAGCTGAGTGACTCAGAAGAGCATGAAAAACCAATCCACCTTTCACAGAGTCATGGCAAATAGCCTAGCCTGAGGGCCTCCCAAGCCTTTATTTGCACTGGTTTCAATAGCTCTTTATGAGGATAGATATCTTTTACTATTCAGTCTTTAACTTGCCAACCATTTAACATTAAGTTATGACCGAAGAGAAGGCAGCAGCAGGAAATTCAGCGAGGTAGACGGCTCCCCTGACAAAAACAACTCAGGTCCAATAGCTCTGAAACCTCCATCCCTAGGACAAAATGTAATAGAGTCGGTCTTTCTTGAGTCTCCTTGTCACCAGCCCTCTATGATATAATGCCACAGCTAACAAATAGTTTTCGCACTCACTTCCCTCTAAGGAACTGCCCCGCTGGGAACACTGCTTTCCCCTGTTTCTAATGCTGTAATCATTCCTCTTCGGTGATTTCTAACCCAGTCTATATTGAGCATCTCCAAAAGTAGTTTCTAATAGAGGAAGACTAGGCCGGCCCTACATCTAAATATTTAGTTTCAACTGACTATACAGCTTGCCATGAGATTCCATTATAAATATGACAAGTTTTTATTTGAGTGCTCCCAAATATTCCATGTGCAGTGTGAAAGCTGCTCACAAAAACTTCATTTGTGACCAGCAGTGTTGGTGTGTTATACAGCACACATTCCCACCTTTGTTCTCTGTGAGCAAACGTGTGGTTTTTGTCTACTTGATCAACTTCATGCATGGAACAATGTGCTAGAGTTACTACTGATCTAACATACCCATGGTAATGTCCTTCCCCTGCCCAACAATACGTGTAACGTACTACTATGAGATGCTTTTGCTTTTCTAATTGATGGAGGGTAAGAAAAGTCTGCTAAGTGGTGCAAGGTAAAGAAATATGCATTCATGTGTATGTGAGTGGGGGGGGAGGGGGAGAGAGAGAGAGAGAGAGAGAGAAGGGGGAGAAAGAATGGTGTGGAGGGATTTAGAGATTTCTCTTCCTAAAAGATATAGGTCGGTCTGTAATCCTGCAAGTACAGCTACTATGTGGTCAAGATGGAAGTGGGGACTGGGGATTTGCCGAGGTGAAAAGCCACACAAGAAGAATGGCAGAATGGGAAAGTACTTATTAACCACCGCGCTTAGCTTCAGGAAACATGAAAGAACTCTGTTTTTTGTTTTGTTTTGCTTTGTTTTTGTTGGTTTTTTGGGGTTTTTTTTTTGTTTGTTTTTTTGGGTTTTTTTGTTTTTTGGGGTTTTTTTTGTTTTGTTTTTCGAGACAGGGTTTCTCTGTGTAGCTTTGCACCTCTCCTGGAACTCACTTGGTAGCCCAGGCTGGCCTCGAACTCACAGAGATCACCTGGCTCTGCCTCCCGAGTGCTGGGATTAAAGGCATGCGCCACCACCACCCGGCTTAAGAACTCTGTTTTATTTAAAGATGATTCGTTAAAATCATTCAACATCTGGAAAATTCATCTGTAAGCTATACTTCTCTCTGCAAAACTCCAAACAGCACAGCACAATGCTGCAAAGTGCTGCAGTGGAGGGTTTCAGTCCTGCTACACCCCTGCACTGGTCCATCTAGTCTGGGAACTGCATGCTGCCATCCATCTATGGTGCTATCTTTGATTCTGAGTAATGGCCTAAAGCACCTAGGAAGAGCCTATACCAGTGGTTTTCAACCAGTGGGTCACAACCGCTTTGGGTGTTAAATGACCCTTTTGACAGGGGCTGCCTAAGACCATCGGAAAATACAGATAGAAAAATTATAATTAATAAGTGTAGCAAAGTTAAAGATATGGAGTAACAATGAAAATAATTTTATAGTTGAGGGTTACCACAACATGAGGAACTGTCCTGAAGGGTAGCAGCATTAGAAAGGTTGAGAACCAATGATCTAGACTGTAGTGTTATTGCCCCAATCAAGGAATGTTTCTAAGACAAGTGAGTGGGAACTTCAGCTTTGATGCTGAGAAGTTGGCTCTGACCAAGAACTCATAAGATACCGAATTCCTGGAATCAGAGACAGGAAGGTCACATGTTGAAATACCACAAAGAAGGCTGATAACTCAGAACAAGTGAAACCTCACTTAATCCTAGGAGAGGCTATAAAAAGCTCAGTTGAAGATAATTCATTATACTAGTCTAATTTTATAGAAGATCAAAAGGTTTCTTTTAAATGTAAATTAATCAGTCCATGAGAATGAACTGATTATCAACACTACTCCCAAGCATGTTAGCTTCTACTACTCTAGCAAATTACTGCAACCTTAGTGACTTAAAACACATAAATTCATATACTGTAGTTCCAGAATGAGTGGCTCTAAAGCAAAATGCCAGTATTCATTCCGGAAGACAGGGGACACAATCCATTTCCTGACCTTCAGCCGCTGACATTCTACATGCAGTGACTCAAGACATCCTTCTGGCAAGGATTCCTCTGTCCTCACACTGTGACGCTCCCAGCTTACAAAAACTCTTTTGACTACATGGGACTCATTTGATAACTCAAGACGATCTTCTCTTTTCAATGTCATTAATTTAACCATATCTGCAAATTCCCTTCCAGTGTGTTAGCTAATACCTACAGGTTCAGATAGAGATGCTTGGGGTCTCTTATTCAGTATATAGCACCTGATAACATAAAGGCATAACTCTTTCTCATGTGGTGATGCCCATCGAAACCATGGTCTCATTTGTAGATCTGAACTTTGACTGACACTCATGCTTTTTAATTTCACTTTGTCCAATAACAGAATCAGCAGGAGTGGATGGTGTAATCAAATAGTAACCTGGGGACAGCTTACTAAAGGGAGTTTGAAGGAACAGGTGAGTACAGAAACTCCAAGAGAGAACCGCACATTGGAGATAAGGCACTATTGAGCCTCTAAGCTTGGACGGCCTGTGAGCAGATCTGAAAAGAGGACACTCCCATGGGAGAACTCCTAGTGGGAGCAAGATCACTTGATCCCAGGAGTTCTGTGTAAGATTTTAAGTTCTCTTCATCATTGATTATTTGTCTCTTTAATGTTGACTTTAAAGTTTTTCTCTCACTTAGGTGAGCCAAAAGTAGCCTAGCTCCCCATAGTCCATTCTCAGAGTCCTCATTAGTCCCACACCAATTTGTCATTTGCAGAAAAAAAATTATGAAATCCTCAAAAGAAAATGGAGGGGGCGGTGTAAACCTTAGGCATGGCTGGCAGTTTATACATGGTAGCATCTATTATCTAATATTTTTCAACATCTCTACTTTAAAATTATTTTGGCTTATATAGAAACCAGTGAAATTAAAGCCATAGAGAGAAACCAAGGCATCATGATATATCCAACATGTCATCTCAGGTCTAGACCACCACAGCCTAAGCTTACGTGGTCACCTGACCAATGTTCAGCCTTTGCTTCTGAACACTTTTTCCTTACCACTGAAAACACCACTGTCCGTGCCAACAGCCCAACACTGAGCCTTGTCTCACCTCTGTGAGCATCTTTGTATTTTATCATTGGGTTGTGCTGAAGGCTGAGAAAGATATTAAATATGGGCCAGGACAAAAAAAAATCACTGAAAAGCCACTGTTCCTGACACCAACAGATAACAAGCAGAAGAGGAACACATTTTACTGCCATATCTGTGACTATCTCTCAGCCAGAAGAACGAAGCTCAGTGCATACCACTGAATCCCTTCACGGCTACAGCACCATCATTTGCATCCTGCCAAGATGGTCTCAGGAGACACGTCTAATGTAGTTTCAGCTCAGCTGGGTGGTTCTTTCAAAATCATGTATTTGTAGAGAAGTTCTGTTGATGAAAAATACAAGCACATGTGTAGAACTGACTTTTAAATCCTTTCTCACACTGAATGCTTCATACAAATAGAACTTCCAGCAATTCAAAGTCAAGAGCTCAGGAAAGAGGTAAGAACTCCTTCTGAACACAGCCCTACCCGAGTACATCGGTGCAGTCTGAACACTGACAGAGTTGCGCTTTCAAAATAGCAGAACCTTATCTGCCTTCCAGAAGTCTCCCTATGTGGTGAGCCCTAAGCAGCATAGAATTTACGAGGCCAATTATAATTACCTGGATTTGTTTTGATTACGCTGTCACTTGCTTATTGCTCTCTTTCTAATTTGTTTGTGAAATCGATATGAACTAGTAGAGGATGGGCTTTTTCATGAAGGAAAAAAATGAACTATTTTTATAGCATGAGAAAAGCTGATCATTTCTGGTTTCCTCAAAGCAGTCTCTAATTTGATTGCCCAGATGAATGAAGGAACAGTAAGAAACTTATTCTAAAAGCCACAAATAATTTTTTTAGACATGGTAGTAGACATCAGTTTCTTCGTAACATATCAATACATCCTTCTAAATAACAAAATATAAATGAACCATGATGTGGAATATAAATACGTTTAACTAACAGAAAACACTCTTTCTAAAACTATAACACTTGCACAAAATGTCACAATGGTATAAAAGGTGGAGATGCATGAGAATAACACAGCCTAAATGTCTTTACAGTCTACTTGTCAGTCTCCTGAACCTGTGACAGCTATGGCCTCTCATCAGTTGTTTTTTTATCATCCTTTGGTAAGTTCAAAGGGGCAAGGGCCACGCTTCCTTCCTGCCTCTTCCCACACACACATTTTCATCCCTGCACATATCATTGTGGAACTACTTTACCTTTTCAAAGAAAGAAGAGCCATCATTAAACAGATGTTCATTAGCAAAATATCCCTCATCAGAAATAGACATAAGAATTTCTGAAAAGTAAAAAGCCATGAATCCTTTTTCCTAATCACAAGGCCTCATTCAAAGCTATAATTGAACAGACTAATTATTAAAGGTAATTCAGCATTGCTTTGGGTTTGAATAGAGTCAGCCCTGTGCCAAGGAGTGAGCATTGTGCAACTTTCTTATTATAACTGTTTCCTAGGAGAAATTTCTAATCATTCATTGAGATGATTTTTTTCATGTTTACAATTCATGTTCCTTTATCTTTGTTAACCACATTTCATGAACCCCTATAACTTGTATGTACACTTGAAAATTGCAAATTTAAAATTCAATGTTCTCAAGTCACAGCTAACAGCCAGGACAGCCCACTCTCCAGGCAAAATTCATAAAGCCTAAGGTAGTCATGCCAGCATCTTGCAGACACTCTTAGGGAAGATAGGCTTATGTGAGGTTATCCAGAGGGACACTACAAGCTGGCTATTTCTGGAAAACGAATCTTGCTTTGTGCTTTACAGAAAGCCTCTTACTACAATGGGAGTTCCACAAGGCATAGTCTTTCTGTTGCATGTGTTACTAGAACTAACACACTAGTAGTGCTGGCTGAAAGAAGAAATACAATCCAAATAAAAATTGTAAGGCAGAGAAATAAAAATAATTACAGACAGGAAAGAGTGTAATGAAAGAGCAATATGGGAGTTTTCTACAAGAGTCGAGAAAATTAAGTATTTTTCCTTCAGAAATTAAAATTGTCCAGTCCAAAATTAGTGACTAATGACCAAAATACTTGCTACTTAAACAGCCTGTCAAGTTATAACTATGTAGATAAAATACTCCTTCAGAAGCTTGAGGACAGTTCCCTTGGTAAAGCCCCTATTATACAGGCATAAGGACCCAAGTGCAGGTCCCTAGTAACTTCTTCCAAAAGTAAAAGCTAGGCATGATAGCACTGAGAAGGTGGAACCAAATGAGTCCTTAGAGCTTACCAGCCAGCTTCTCTTGTGGACGCACTGAGCTCTAGCTCCAGTGAGAGATTCTTATCTCAAAAAATAAGGTGAGAGTAATAAAGGAAGAACCTCAGCATCAGCCACTCAACCCTGCACACACTATCCCTACATGACAGGTTTGTCTGAATAAGTGGGTGACTATTGATCTGAGGTCCAGGACACAGTACAAGATGATCCCGGGGTATCTTATGATTCTTAAATTGAGGAAAGTATTTGAAGGAAAGAAGGTGTGGGCAGGGTGGCCACAAGCCAAAAGACTATTAAAGTTAACTAAGTTAACTTGGAAGCTCATAGCAGTTAAAACTGGAAAAAAATTTAGTACAAATACAAATAACAGCAATACAATTGAACTCTAACACAGAGAGTAAAGTAAGTAGCCATAGGCCACCGTGACTTAAAATGATTGAATAAATAAATAAATGAGAAACAGGGTAACTCTTTCATATAGAATATATACATATATATATGTATATGTTACATATATGCATGAAACAATAATTAATGAAAAAAGAGGATATGAATTTGAAAGATAGCAAGGAGGGATCTATGGAAGGGTTGGGAGGAAGAAAGGGAAGGGAGAAGTAATGTAATTAGTAATTCTGTTATAATCTAGAAAATAAAAGAAAACACAGTGTAGACGGAATAGGGGAAAGAAAATCACTAGCAGCACCACAATAAATTTGCTACCAGTAAGACCCACTGATAGTGAAGGATGGAGCAACCAAGCATAGCTCTTTAGCATAACCCCTGAGCCTATCATGCATCCCCCCAACACAGAGACTGAGAAGGACACCAGACCTCTCTGTCAACTCCAAATCCATAACCTCAATCTAATCGTGAGAAATCATCAGAAAGATCCAACCTGAGGGATGTTTGTTTGAATCTGAAATGTCTCCACAGGCTCATGTTTTTAATGTGTGTTCCTCAGCTAGTAGCTGTTTGGAGGAGCCTGTAGAGTTCCTAGCAGGTGATGCTCAGCTAGTAGAAGATGACTAGGAGTGAACCTTTGATTTATAGACCCGATTTTGCAGTCCTTCTACCTCCTCTTCTACAATGTTTCAAGGGCTTCAGAGTGAGGGACGTAGATGTCTCCTTTAGAACTGAGCGCTCTAGATTGAAACATAGGGCAGCACACTAACAGTGACCTCAACATTTATGAAATATAACAACAGGAGACAATAGTCTCCTCTACAGTCTCTGCCCACATTCTCCTCCACATCACTTTCTCATCATTCATGCAGTGTTTTACATGAGGTTGTCCCTTCCAGTTAGAATCAGACAAACAAACCTAGACCCTTGTTAACTAGAGATCAGATGCCATTGCCAGATTATGTGAGGACATTGGTTGATGGCAACAGAAGCAACCCTGAAAATCACCTACTCCAGTGCTTCTCAACCCTGTTGGACCCAGAGCCTCTGGTTGTAGTTTTTAACAGATATTTTTGCAGTGATCCTTCATTATCCTACAGCTGAAATCCAAATATAATAAAACCAACTGACATGCACTTTCAGATGCACGTGGGCAAGACTGTACTATCTATAACAAAATGGAGGATGATAGAGAATTGAGTTCAAATAAAACAGCATGCATTCTACAGTGAAGATGTTTGAGTACAGCTACACTAAGAAACACAAGAAAACCATCGGGCACTCAAGTTCTACATAAATTATCCAGGCTGTTACTGCCTCAAATGTAGATTGACATAAGCATTACAAGTCAAATTCCTGAAGGAGCTTCCTGTTGGCACATCATTTCCTAGATGATGAACAACTCTTTGAAAGTCCCAAAGAAAACAAATTAAATTTTCTCCCAAGGTATACTTACTGATTCCTGTAAAATTCAGCACCTGTAAACTATGTGTCTGCATTCCCTGACACAATACAGAGAGTATGCTGCTGTGTATGTAAGAGGGTTAGACTCTAGGTCAGAAACTCAAAAAACAAGTTTCAACTCCATCTTCAAGGTCCTCAGAGAGACATTCAAAGCCATGCCAGAGAAATAGCACTGTTTTTACCCATTTTGACCCTAGGTATTTCTAGTTTCCACCATATAGATATGAGGGAGTTTCAGCAACCATCTTGACAACTAAAAACATCCTCATACATTATTAAAATGTATCCAGGACATCAAACCATTAATTCAAGCCAGTCAGTGTTTGACAGAAATGGAGGCTGGGCTCCACATTAGCTTTCTCCCATCATCACAGAATGGGCTAAAGGATGGGTGTGATGCAAGAAGAGAGGATAATTCTTCCCTCCAGTCACTCCTGCATCTCCTCCATTCTTCAGCCTTTGGTGTTCAACATGTAAACTTGAGTTTTTCCATTCCCTATCAACACTAAAAACATAACAAAAACTGCTGCCCATCTTAAAAACCTATTTTCCCATGAGATGCATTAGCTAAGAGCCAGAGATATTAGTCCAGGAATTCCCTGTAAATCTGTTTTTGGACCCACTTTTCCATTGTAGCCTTTTTATGTGTTAGTCCCAAGACACACATAAAGAGTATATGATAAAATGCTCTGGGATTTGCTCCTAAAACCAGGAAGAAATGTGATTATTTTAAATTGTGTCTCTAGGCACTGGCACTTTGTTTTACTGGAGAATCTCAGATGCGGAGCCCCAGGTTGAGGAGGGAGTTGGGAAGGATCTGGTAGTTATTCTCTGAGTCCTGTGGCTTCATGTTCTTTCTTTCAATATAATGTAGTACTAAAGGTAGCAAACGTCCAAGAAGAGAGGGTATGGGAGGTGGTGTGAGGATGTCTCGTAGCTGAGCGTAGTCTAGCTGAAGGTGCAGTCCACCTAAGCCACTTTGAGACCATCATGTCATTTTTGCCATTGGAGGACTTGGTTAGTTGGTCTGTTTTGCAGGGATTCATTTTGTTTATATTCACTGTGCTGGGAACAAACCCAGATTCATCCCTTTGCTAAGCATGTGCACTAACATTGAGCTGCGTCCCCAGCCACCATGCTCTTGACATATTAGACAACTAGTTTTCTAACTATCTCAGTTTGATGGAAATGTTTACCACGAATGTGTTTTTCTTATGCCAAGTACCCTTTGTGTATAGCTTACTACTGGGTGAGATAAAACTATAATGTGTTGCAGTTTCTTTCTCTGATTTTTCAGTACTAAATTACAGTCCTTTGTACAAGAAGAAATTGTTTCCAGGGAAATGTGGTTAGTATTATATTACCATCCTTTGCATTGACAAAATTCCTAAACAACCTGTCAAAATGACAAAAACTTTTCAGTAGACACCGTCAGATAAATTAGACACAGATCCAGTCTCACATAAAGGTTCATTAAAATTATCTAATTTAAGGTTCATGAAGCTATTTCTGAAACAGCATTTCATTGTATGAAGTACTGTATGCTTTTCAGAGAAATACTGTTGGCATATTTAAAGCCCATCAAAGTTATCACTCGTTAGGGATTTCTGTTAGATGACGCTTAACAAAAAGTCAATTGTACATTTTAAGAAGGATTAATATTCAGTGAACAAATCAAAAGCCATTTTGTTCATTGAAGATTAAGTGCTTCAGAGGTATTAGAGAATAAGAAATTTGATGGTCAATTCCCTTTAAAATACGGACTTTTGAACTAAATGTAGAAAAGTACCTGATTCTGGCTTTTTAGCTAGAAAATACATTTCCATATTTATCAATCTCCAATTCAAGACCAAATGCTGTTGTAATTCAGAGAAGTTCTTTCCTTTTCTTTTACTTTCTTTCATGTGTATCTACCACTACTACTGGTACTACACAATCCATACCCTGAAGCAAACACAGTGTGAGTCGAACCCACATCTATCTCTAAAACAGATTCACCATGTACTTTTTAGATGGAAATATAACCTAAGAATTCAGGAAAGATACATTTGGCTATATTCAGCTCTAGCTGAGAGAGATGCACTAGGCATTAGGGATAGCAAAGTATGTGGTATGGAATTTTTCCCTTGGAGAATTGGATAACTAAAATGAAGATGAAGGAAAGGGTACCCTAAGTTAACATGTGCTCTGGTTATCCTAGATTATCAGCTTGACACAGTGAGTGTAGAGTCATAAGAGAAGACTCTATTGAGGAATTGCCTGGATCAGGTTGCTTCTGTGGGTATGTAAGGGACTATCTTGATTATTAATTGATGGGTGAGTGCCCAGCGCACAGGGAGCAGCACCATTCATCAGACAGCTGGTTCTGGTTTGGAAAGAACTAGCCGATCATGAGCCAGTGAGTGAGCTAAAGAGTCACCCCTCAAGTACAGTTCCTCCATGGGTTCTACATGGAGCTCCTGCTTAAGTTCCTATCCTGACTCCCCTCAATGATGAGTTGTGAGCTGGAAATACAAGCCAAATAAAGGCATGCTTGCCCAAGTTTCTTTGGTCAAAGAGCTTTATCACAGTAGCAGAACAAAACCAGGACAGCATTTCATTTCACTAGATGGCTTCATCTAACTCCTGGCCCTCTCCACCTGCAGCTCCAGCTGGCACAATAAACCTCTCCTCTCCTCTTGGTCAGAACTGGATATTCCCCTGCATCCCTGCCTAGGTCTACACTGCAGCAATTCCCCAGTCACCAGCTAGGAGTCACTTTACTTGTGCCCACAAGCTCTCTTCCTCCCTTAGGGAAGGAAAACAAATGGCACAAAGTCTTGACCACTTGAAGTTCTAATACAGTGGTGGTTTCCATCAGAATGGCTCATAAAGAATCATATATTTGAATGCTTGGTACCCAGTTGGTAGAATTGTTTTGGAAAAGATGTGGTAGCATGGCCTTGTTGAAGGAAGTATGTCACTGGGGATGGACTTTGAGGTTTCAACAGTCCATGTCAGGCCCAGTCTCTCTTGCTCTCTCGCTTGCTCGCTCACTCACTCACTCTCTCTCTTTCTGGCCATATTTGTGGATTAAATGTGAGCTCTCTGCTACCACTTCAGCACCATGCCTGCCTGCCATCATGCTCCCCACCATAATGGTCATGGACTCACCCACTGAAACTGTAAGCAAGCTTCCAATTAAATGCTTTCTTTTATAAGTTGCCTTGGTAATGGTGTCTCTTCACAGCAATGAAATAGTGACCAAGGCAAATACTGTGGAGGAAAGCACCACTGATTTTGATGAATTATCCATATATTGTGGAGATTATGGGAAAAGTGAAGAAAATTAACACAACTTTAAAAGAGTAGAAGCCTTTATGACTAGTTTTTAGTCAGTGTATTTTTAAAATGATTATGTAAATCTAAGTACATTCTCACTATGGTCATCTGAGATTAGCATTTGTGTTAAGTTAGCATCAATGCTACAGTGCCCCTGCTGCAACTCTTTAAGCAACTGAGCCAAGTCCCTGGAAGAGTATGCATTCTAACTTCTGGCCAGTTCTCAGTGCTCTGAATGAGGGGGAACCTTTTCCACTGCAAAGAAATCCTGTTGCTACAATGTGTTTCCACCTTTGATGAAGTCCAGGGGGCATCTCAACAAGATGTTCTGTCCCAAAGGTTCATCTCTTAGCGAGTACTTGACTCTCTAATGTATGGCTTGGCAGAATTCTTTATGTGCCATGCTTGAAGACATTCTGATAATGAATCTCACCCTGCTGTAAAATATAATTATTAGGAAACCCATTAATTTTATTAATTACCCATGCCTAAAAAAATTGTGCTGAGGTACATACAAACTGTGAGATCCCAAACTCAGCTACTAAGTAATATGAAACTATCTTTCAAACAAGAGGAGGGATGAGAAAGTCCTGTAATCAGCATTTGAGACAGAAAGCATAATTTACCTAACTAGGAAATAAAAGACATTTGTAATCATATATTATTATTAATTATTGATTTTCTAAAATTAATCATGTACAAAGCTTAGGGATATGGCTTGTTTGATACAATGCTTGTCTAACAATTGCTGAGCCCTGAGCTCCATCTCTAGTACTACATAGAGCAGTTGTGGTGGAGTGTATCTCTGATCTCAGCATTTGGGGAATGAGGCAACAGGGTCAGAAATTGAAGGTCATCTTTGACTATCTAGCAAGTTTAAGGCTAGCTTGGGCTACATGAAACCTCATCTTCCAAAAGTAAGCAAGTAAATAAATAAATAAATAACAAATACAGAATTGATAAAGTTCATGCATCCTTGAAAGTGTTTTTTTAAAGCTTGTTGCTATACTGTATTGTATCTGTACACCAACTGTCAAGCTGCTGCAATAGTGTAAGAACCGTTAATGAAGCTTCAGAAAAGGTTGGCCTGGGAATAGGAGAGGAAAGTAAATAAGCTGGTTTTCATCTACTTAATTCAGCGGCTTCATCTCGATTACCAAGTCAAAGCTAATATAGCATTTCCCTAGAATCTGATTAGCCTGGAGCTCACTTAGTGAAAATACGAAATTTCTTATTGTCGTTATAAAAAAAAACATGGGTCATTGGACAACAGAAACTTTATTCTGCAAAAAAAAGTGTGACCTTGCAAAGAGGAGTTTCTTTGATGAGGGATGAAGACCACACTTACCTGTGGGTATATGGACAAATGTGTATAGATTGTTGTTAGGGTTTAGTCTAGTTTAGTAAATTAGTGGTTGTAGTTGCTCCTCCAATAGCCATGGCCTCACGAGCCTTGGGTAGTTAGTCAAGTTACCAGTGCTAGGCATGTCCCCTCCCACACACACCTGTCACTATCTGAAAACCCACAAGCCTATTGCAAGCTACTACCACAGAATCCTCTTTATTCCTCCTTATACCAATCTAGTGGTGATTTTTTTGTTGTGACTTCTTTTATTTGGTTTTTAGGGAAAAGACACTGTTGACTAAGTTCCTATGTGTTCCATAGATTGACAGTGACTGGCCTTCTGGTGACTCTGGTTTCTAGTACTTGCTTGCTTAGTGGGTTGCTTTGAGCTGCCCACCTCCTCATTCTCAGACACCTTTACTGGGTGAGTCACTTCCTCCATTTCCTACACCACCACCACCCCACCACCACCACAATCACCACAACCACCACCACCACCCCACCACCACCACCACCACACCACCACCACCACCACCACCACCCCACCACCCCACCACCACC
>CABHPP010138882.1:19875-39599 GCA_902168425.1 Peromyscus attwateri | reverse complement strand
TGTGTTCATGGATACAGCCAGCATTGGAGACACACGCCCTTAATCTCAATACCAACCATAGAAGATTTGGGAGGTCTGTACAAAGAGGCAGTGACAAGGTAGTCACGTAGTCGGGTTTACAACCAATGAGAAGGAAGAACTAGAACTCTTTATAAGACAACTGCACAGGAAGAAACTCCCTTTTTCGGAGAGGTCTCTTGGTAGGAGAAGCTAGCTGGCGGAAAGTGGGTAAGGCTCCTAGCTCTGACCTCTTGGGCTTTCACCTTTACATTGGCTCTGTGTTTCTTATTTAATAAGGCGGTCGGTTACATCTACACTATTGTTGTTCAAATCTTAGATGATCTTTTAATTAAAAAACCCAGAGCCAGATATCAGGTTGAAAGCTGAAAGGTCAGAGAAACAGAACAGTCAGCCAAATAGTTCCTATCTCTCCAAAATTCTCAGCCTCAAGGGAGTGAGTTCCTGTTTTCTCACGCCTTGTATACCTTTCTCTGCCCAGACATCACTTCCTGGGATTAATGGTGTGTGTGCTTCCCAAGAAAAGGCATGAGATCTCAAGTGCTGGGACTAAAGGTGTGTGCCACCACTGCCTGGCTCTGTTTCTCTCCTATACTGGATCAATCTCATGTAGACCAGTGTGGCCTTGAACTCACAGAGATCCAAATGGATCTCTGCCTCCTGAGTGATATGATAAAGTTATGTGCCACCACTGCCTAACCTCTATGTCTAATCTAGTGGCTGGCTCTGTCTTCTGAGCCTCAGGCAAGTTTATTAAGGTGCACAATATATCACCACACTCCCTAGCTCTCCCCATCTACACCATGGTGCCACTCAATGTGGAGGGCAACCCTCCCCTAGTCTATTTCCCCTTTGCCACCAGTGACTTGTACAATTGGAAGCTCCAAACTCCCTCCTTTACTGAAAAGCCATAAGCACTAATAGCTCTTCTTGATACTGTTTTGTTCACTCATCATCACACTTGGGATGATTGTTAACAGCGCCTCCAGGTCCTATTTACTACTGAGGAGAGGGACAGAATCTGGCAAGGATGCTGCAAGCTAGTCCTGGGGTAAGATGGTCATCCCATGGGTGATGAGACAGTTATTAATGCTGCCTTTCCCACTTCCTAGCCTGATGAGGGATGGGACTGAAACACAGCCAAAGGTAGGGAGTTGCTAAAGCTCTATCATCAAAATCTTATGGGGGAGGGGTCTCTGAGTGGCTGCTAGACAGCCCATAAATATGTCTAAGGTGAGTCAGGAAAAGAATGAACCACCAAGTGAGTTCCTTCAACGCCTGATGGACTCCTATTATACCTATACTCCATTGGATCCTGAGGTACCAGAAAAGGTATCAGATGGCAGTCATTCTGGCTTTCCTTAACCAAGTAGCCCCAAATATTAAAAGGAAACTTCAGCGGCTCAACAGATTCGAAGGTAAACATTTGTCTGAGTTAGTGGCTATAGCCACCAAAGTTTATAATAACAGAGAGGCACCCGAGGATAGGCAAACTCGAGGGGCTGACCAAGGTCTTATTGGGAGCAGACAGGAGCTAGGAATCCACTGGACTTAGGGACCACCAAATGTCCCTAATAGCCAATGATCAGGGAGATAATGAGAGCCCTGAGCATCCTTGTCTCAAAAAGAATCAATGTGCATACTGCAAGGAAATGGGCTATTGGAAGAGGGAATGTCCCCAGATAAAGAAAGGACCAAAAGGACCTAAAGGTGGCTAGAAGGTCCTTGAACTGGCAGATGACTGAAGGGGATGCCTTAGGTAATCCTATAAGTGGAGGGGCAACCTGTTGACTTCTTAGTGGACACTGGAGCTCACCATTCCATGTTAAAAACCCCACTAGGAGCCAGGCAGCAGTGGCACACGCCTTTAACCCCAGCATTTAGGAGACAGAGCCAGGCGGATCTCTGTGAGTTTGAGGCCAGTCTGGTCTCCAGGATGAGATCCAGGACAGGCACCAAAACTACACAGAGAAATCTTGTCTCAAAAAATCAAATCAAATCAAAACAAACAAAACAACAACAATAAAACAAAACAAAACAAAACCCCCACTAGGGCCTCTAGCAGACAAACATGGGTTCAAGAGGCTACAGGGACAGCCTTGCATCCTTGGACCACAAAACGAACGGCGGACTTGGGAAGGACAAAGGTTGCACATTCCTTCACGGTTATCCCTGAATGCCCCTACCCTCTCTTGGGAAGAGACTTATTAACCAAAATGAAGGAGCAAATTCATTCAACTGTTGCTCAAATCTTAAATGGTCTTATTAATAAAAAAAAAACCTGGAGCCAGATATTGGGGTGAAAGGTGAAAGATCAGAGAGGCAGACCAAGCTACAGCCAACCTCAACACCTCAGCAACTCCTCAGCCTATCCTGTTTCTACGAATCCTCAGATTGAAAGCCTCTGAGTCCTCACCCGAAAGGATCTCAGCTGAACTGCTTTAGTTCCTGTTTCCTCACACCTTATATATAAATTTCTCTGCCCTGCTGTCCTTTCCTGGGATTAAAGGCATGTGTGCTTCCCAGTACTGGGATTAAAGGTGTGTGCCACCATTGCCTGGCACTGTTTCTAGTGTAGCCTTGGACTCGCAGAGATCCAGACCGATCTCTGCCTCTCAAGTGATAGGATTAAGGGTGTGTGCCACCACTATCTGGCCTCTATGTCTAATCTAGTGGCTGGCTCTGTCTTCTGATCCTCAGGCAAGCTTTATTAGGGTACACAATATATCACCACAGGTGACAATCTCCGCAAGGCCCAAAGTCTATGCCTTGTGTCCAGATATAGAAGATGAATACAAGGTTTTTCATAGACACTTACTTCAGAAGTGTCTTCTTTAATGCTTGAACTTCACTGTTCTAGCCCTGGAGTATGGACAGAGACCAACTCCCCCACCCCCCAGGGCTAGCAATCAAGAAGCCCCCAATCATAGTTACCTCAAAGGCAAGTGCCCAATCATTTCAGGTAAGCCAGTACACCAATGCTTTGGAAGCCAAATCGGACATCACTAAACACATCAACTGGCTCCTGGAGCACAGAATTCTTGTGCCTTGCCAGTATCCATGGAACACCCTGCTTCTGCCAGTCAAAAAGCCAGGGACCAATGATTACTGGCCAGTGCAGGACCTTAAGGAAGTTAACAAATGAGTTGAAGATATTCATCCAATTGCTCCCAACCCCTATATCAGGAGGCTGAACTCCCTCTCCCCAGAGCTCTAAGTTTGCTCAGTTCTAGACCTTAAAGTTGCTTTCTTCAGCCCAACCCTGGAGGCCAAGAGTCAGCCCATCTTTGCCTTCAAATGGCATGACTCAGACTGGGGTTTCAGTGGGCAGCTCACCTGGACTCACCTGTCCCAAGGATTCAAGAACTCCCCAGCCATCTTTGATAAAGCCCTCCATCAAAACTTGAGGGACAACTGGATCTCACATCCTGAGATCCTTCAATATGTAGATGATCTCTTCATTGCTTCCAAGGACCAGGACTCTTGCTTACAGGCAACTAGAGACTTACTACAGATCAGCTGGGATATAAGGTGTCAGCTAAAAAGGTCCATATGTCTGTCTCAGAAGTCATGTACCTGGGATACATTCTAAAAGAAGGTAAGAGATGGCTATCCCCTGCCCAAAAACAGATTGTCCTTTATATCTCAGCCCCTAAGACCTGGAGACAGATCCAAGAATTTCTAGGCTCAACCAGATTCTGCCGACTCTGGATACCAAGATTCGCTGAGATGGCCAAATCCTTCTATGAGGCCACTTGGGGGACCGAGGAGTCCTTTCTCTAGCCTGGGACTCAAGAAGGGGCCTTTTTGTAGCTGAAGTTTTCCTGTGTCCCAGCCTGCTGGCAGTCGGGACAAATCTCTCTCACTTGCGTCCCCCAAGTAAACACATAGAAACTTATATTACTTATAAACTGTATGGCCGTGGCAGGCTTCTTGCTATCTGTTCTTATATCTTAAATTAACCCATTTCTATAAATCTATACCTTGCCACATGGCTTGTGGCTTACCGGTATCTTACATCATGATTCTCTTTGTGGCAACTGGCAGGGTCTCCCTGCCTCAGCCTTCCACTTCCCAGAATTCTCCTCCTCCTTATCCCACCTACACTACACTTTCTGCCTGGCTACTGGCCAATCAGCGTTTTATTTATCAATCAATCATAGCAGTGCATTCACAGCATAGAGAACATCCCACAGCAGACTTTAAAGTCATAAAGGAAGCCCTGCTAAAGGCCTCCACTTTAGCTCTGCTAGACATCAACAAACCCGTTCATTCATAGTACCTTGGACTCTGGAAGCAGCTGGTGGCCTATTTATCCAAGCAACTGGATCCTGTGGCCTCTGGATGGCCTAGCTGCCTCTGTATAATTGCAGCTACAGCCCTCTGATTAAGGATGCTGACAAATTAACTCTGGGGCAACCACTAACCATAACTACTCTCTACTCAATAGAGGGAGTTCTCAAAAATCTCCCTCATCAGTGGATGACCAATGCCTGGTTGACATATTACCAGGTCTTGCTCCTCAACCCCCCTCGTGTTAAATTCTTCCCAAGCACTTCTCTCAATCCAACGACTTTGCTGCCTAACCCAGACTCAGACATCATCCATGACTACACAGAGATACTGCAGCAAGTACCTGGAATCTGACCGGACTTGACTAACATCCCCTGGCCAGATCCATACCTCACATACTTCACAGGTGGCAGCAGCTTCATTTGGGAAGGAACCAGGTATGCAGGGTCAACAATAGTGACACCCTCAGAGACTATGTGGGCTACAGCCTTGCCCTCTAGCACCTCAGCACAAAAGGCTGAATTGATTGCCCTAACCAAGGCCCTACAATTAGGAAAGGACAAAACTATCAATGTTTATATGGACAGCCGTTATGCTTCTGCAATGGCACATATTCATGAGGCCATACAGTGAAAGAGGCTTGCTAACTGCTGAAGGAAAGACTGTTAAAAATAAACAAGAGATCCTAGACTTATTGTCTGTCCTCTAGCTCCCAAAAAAGACTGGTCATCATCCATTGCCAAGGACATGAGAAAGGAAAGTCTTATGAAGCCTCGGACAATAGAAGAGCAGATCATGCAGCCGAGGAGGCTACCCTGGCCACCATGAATTTATTGATAACAATACCAGACCCTGTGTTGCCTGAGATGCTAGATTATTCTGCCCAAGATGATAAAGACTTTGCCTCTTTATCAAACACCTGGGTTAAAAACAGATGGAGGTACACTTTGGATGAAAGACTCATCCTGCCAACTGAACTGGCCAAGTCCTTGATCTACCAAATCCACACAGTAATGCATTTAGGCCAAAGAAAATTAAAAGAACTCCTGGGACACTCAAAATTCAAAATTTTCAACATGAATCAATTGGTGGAGGACTGTGTGACTCAATGCCTCCCTTGCTAGGCTACTAACCCATAAAAGAAAGAGTCCTCTCAAAACAAGTAGAAAAGAGGAACTTCCCCTGGAATCCACTGGCAGGTGGACTTCACTGTGGTAAGACCTGGCAAATATGGGAATAAATACCTTCTGGTCTTTGTAGACACTTTTTCAGCTTGGATAGAAGCCTTCACCATTAAAAAAAGAGATGGCATCCACAGTAGTCAAGATCATCGATGAACTCATCCCAAGGTATGGACTTCCTTCTGTAACAGGGTCAGATCATGGACCATCTTTCATCTCTAAGGCAACACAAGACTTAGTAGAATATCGGGGACTAATTGGAAATTATATTTTGCATACCCCCCCCCCAGAGTTCAGGATAGCTATAGAGGATGAATCAGACCCTAAAAGATACCTTAACTAAACTAACCCTAGAAACTGGCAATGACTGGACATCCCTTCTTCCCTTTGCCCTGTTCTGTGTATGGAATATTCCTGACTACTATGGGTTAACGCCCTATGAAATCATGCTTGACGGACCCTATGGTGATATTTTATTTGTACTGAAATGTGACTTTATTTGTATGCTAATAAATAAAGTTGCCTGGGGGTCAGAGCTGATAGCAAGACATAGCAGAAGTCTGGCAGTGGTAGCACACGCCCTTAATCCTGATCACATGACAGGCAGATCTCTGTGTGTTCAAGGATACCGCCAGCATGGAGACACATGCCTTTAATCTCAACACCAACCATAGAAGACCTGGAGGTCTGTATAGATGGGCAGTGACGAGGAGGTCATGTGGTTGGGTTTACAACCAATGAGAAGGCAGAACAGAAAGTCTATAAGAAGACAGATACACAGGAAGTAGCGCTCTTGTTGAGAGGAAGGACAGCAGCGGCAGCGAAGGATAAGCTCAGCTCTCAGCTACTGCTCTGACCTCTCGGGCTTTTAACTCTGCAATTGGTTCTGTGTTTCTTATTTAATAAGACTGTTACATCTACAAGACCCTCTCCATTGGTTCCCAGGCTCCCTTCAGAAGTCATGGCTAAGATGGCTGAATATTAGTTTCTTAAATCCATCCAGGCTCTCCAGACAGTCCAGGACAATGTTTTCCCACTCCTGAGACACATTTATGAGTTACCACCTCCAAACCACACAGCCACAAACTGGGTGACCTCTTTTGGGTCTGTAAACATCATAAAGAGGCCCTTGGACCATGCTGGAAGGGACTGCACATGGTGATCCTGACTACTCCAACTCCTATTAAGGTCGACAGAATCAAGACGTAGATTCACCACTCACATCTCAAACCTGCTCCTGATGGAAGATCAGACAACCCAGACATCAGATAGAAGGCCTTCTTGCACTCTGAGGACTCACTAAAGACTAAAAGCTCTCAATCTATCATGACTTTTCTGATTTACTTAGGTCTAGTTCCTGGGATCTCTGGGAACCTCCAAATCCCCTCTTCTGTTACTTTTATTTGGAGACTCACAGACTTCAGGACAGAGCAGCTAATAACTAAAGTATTCTGAACAGATTTTGAGTCATCCTCAATCTTTAACTTGTGCCATCTAATGCCAGACCTAATATTCAATTGGGTACCTGGGAGCCCTGCTCATTGGGGAACCCTCCAGCTCGGTTCTTAGCCAAAAAAGCATGTGAATCTCTAGCCCTTACTAAATGTCTTTCAGGAGAATTTCAAGGGAAACACTACTATTTGCCTGGCTGTCTCTATCCCAGCCTGCTCCAGTCACAATGAATTCTGGTATCCATCCTGGGGATCTGAAACTTGGGCCCCTTCTTGGAATGTTGACAAGGACCCCTTTATAACAATGTCAGCTTCTGTTAACAGTTCCTTCACAAAACCCATATTCTGTAACCCTATTAAAATCCAAGTTAAGAGATAGGATGCTGCACACCCACAAGCTTATAGCACTTGGGGCTCAGGAAGATCTTGGGGATTTAGGTTATGTGAGTCCAGTAATGACCATGGAATGGCATTTACCATACAGTGATCATAGTTTAGGACTCCCATCCTACCCATAGGATCTTTACATGACCTCCTTCAGTCTCTCCCTAGGCATGAACACTCACATGTGCACAGTTTCTGTTCCCCCACCATACCCCATATATATTCATCAAAAAAAAATCTTGAAAAGTTTTACTTTTTAATTTTCTTTCTAATCTACAAATATCACTTTTTGGAATAAATAAAAGTTCTTAAGGAAATAAGAAATGGGGGCTGGAAAGATGGCTCAGCTGTTGAGAGCACTGGCTGCTCTCTCCAGAGGTCCTGAGTTGAATTCCCAGCAACCACATGGTGGCTCACAACCATCTATAATGAGATCTGGTGCCCTCTTCTGGTGTGCAGGCAACAAGCAGGCAGAACACTGTATACATAATAAGTAAATCAATCTTTAAAAAAAAGAAAATAAGAAATGATATATGCCGTAGGGGACATGTTATAGCATTACTTTTAAATGCACAGCATTGGAAATGATGCAAATGTTTATGAAGAGAGGCCAATTAAACTATAGACTACCCATATTATAGAATATGATGTAGCCATGAAAAAGACAAAGACTATTTCTAATTACTGATAGAAACAGATATTTTTGAGTGCATCATTTCAAAAAGTACATATATATATATATATATATATAGTATGCTTTCTCTTATATAAAAATGGAGAGGGAGACTGGGAAGATAGCTCAGTGGGTAAGAGTACTTGCTGTGCAAACATGAGGACCTGAGTTCAAATCCCGAGCATCCATATAAAAAGCAGGGTATGGTTATTCCTGCCTGTAACCCAAGCATTATGGGGTATAAAGAGGAGGATCCCAGGCTCCATGGCAGGTCAGCCTAGCTGAACCAATGAGCTTCCAATCCAGTGAGAAACTCTGCACACACCACACACACACACACACACACACACACACACACAGAATGGAGAGGAAAAATATATACACCTTTATATATATTTACATAAATATGTTGGATGAATAGGTCATACATGAGTGGAAATGGTACCTGTGGGTGTACACAAAAGGCAAGGTGAACCTAAGACTTCTCTGACTCTACTTTTTACCCATTGTTTTATGTTTGAAACCACGCAAATGCTTTAAACCTTCAAATAATTAAATAAAAGAAAAACAAGAACAAGTCTTAAATTTGGAGACAATGAACTTATTTTTGTACCAAACCTGTAGCAACTGAACTGAGAACAAGTTTACTTTAAGTGACTTTAGGACCTGGTCCTGTGCACTGTGTTACAGGGAAAACTCCAGGGTTATTCAGAGGGCTTACTCTGGGCAGTAATCTGGGCATTGCTGTTTTAAAACTAGAGAAAAAAGTTACAAATAAATATGTTGCTGTTAGTGGTGCACACTTTAATCCCAGCACTCGGGAAGCGGAGGCAGGCAGATCTCTGTGAGTTCAAGGCCAGCCTGGTCTACAGAGTGAGCTCCAGGACATCCAGGGCTACACAGTGAAACCCTGTCTTGAAAAAAAAAAGTTACTGTTATCCTAAAACTACATTTACCCACTTAGAAAGAAGAGACAAGACATAAAATTAAAGAGACTAGGTAACAATTTTTTAATGTTTAATTGGAGCCATCCATACAGTCTCACCCTTTCTGCAAATATGTTTCCTAGTTGCATCCATTGAGAGTCATAAAGGAATGTCAACCCCTGAGCAGGGAACCCAAGGGGCCAGATTTGGACTTATAAACTTTATTCCATAGGAAGAGGGGCATAAGGTAAGCCTGGAAGAAGTTGTTTTGTAACATGTAAAGATAAATGGAGTCCTGGTGAAGGACGCAGGAGCCAGCCTGAAGGGGCTACTGCTGGGCAATAGTGGGACAACCAAGGATCAACGTGGTAAGTGATGGTGACTGCCATACATTGATCACCCACTGAGAACATGACCCAAAGCAAACCTTGTTCGTGACCATTGGAGTGACTGCTACAGTGACATCTTCCTCTGGGTCTAAACGGAAATCACCAAGCTCACAGGTGTTTTCCATGGTCTCCATTGAGAGAAAAATTGTGCTGCTACAACAGAAAGAAATGGAACTCGACTCTTTCAATAGAGCTCTGTAGTAGGACAGGCTCATACGGTCGAGGACATTGGCTCAGACTAGTTGCTAAGGCATGCACATAATGTCCTCGTTATACACCAACCTGGAGTCTGCCTGAGGATCCAGCAACAGAACTGAACCTGGGGCAGGATACTATTTTATGGTGGTGGGATCCCATGATCACCACTGCACACTGGATTCTCCCACCAGTGGGATCACCAGACAGCAATCAGTGCAGACCCCACCAGTGGGATCACCAGACAGCAATCAGTGCAGACCTCACCAGTATCACCCAGGAAGCATCTTGCCCCAAATGTTTATCCAGAATCTGATTATGTCTTCAGGCTTAACTTCAGTCTACAGAAAATACAGAGGATACCAGGAAAAAAAAAATCAAACCAAGAGGAAACAGACAAATCTGAATCAGTCTGTTGTTGGAAACAATTGGTTTGTCTTCTTCAGGCATGGGACAAAAAGGGACTTTGCGCCAGGTGGTGGTGCACACCTTTAATCCCAGCACTCAGGAGGCAGAGCCAGGTGGATCTCTTGTGAGTTCAAGGCTAGCCTGGGCTACAGAGTGAGATCCAGGACAGGCACCAAAACTACACAGAGAAACCCTGTCTCGAAAAACCAAAAAAAAAAAAAAACAAACAAAAAAACAAAACAAACAAACAAAAAAGATAAAAGAAAAAAAGAAAAAAGCAGGGGTGGGGGGACTTTGGGTGCATTCATCAAATGTAACTTGGGGTGCCTGGTTGGATGCTGCCTTGAGTGAGCCAATCATGAAGCACAGTTGGGAAGGAATAACAGATGGATCTGTGTATTGACCAGGTGGTTGATGGCACTAAGAAATTAGGGAAAATTTCATCAGCAATAAATGAAGAGCACACAATGGGTTATCAGAAGCAGGTTCTTGTCTTTCAGAGATGCCCAATAAAACCAACAGGTGTGAGATTCCAGTGCTTGTCATTCACTCGAAAATACTTGAGAACATGAAAACCCAAAGAAAGTAATGACAACAAAATACTAACAGTTTCAGAATCTAAACAATAGACACCTGGGTACACCATCTCTCTGCCTCTCCTATGGGTATGAAATTTCAAAGGTGGTTCCTTAAAAAAGTAGGTTTTGTTGATGAAGATTGACGGCTCAGATGTCTGGCATATTCAGAATGGTCTCAGTTTCCCCAATCAGGGGAAAGGGCACTGGTATAGATCTTATTTAGTGACCATTCCTTGGGGGCTCTGTGTCTCTACCAACAGGCTGGAAAGTGGTAACCGGGGCAACTGGCCTGGACACAAGACACAGCATTACCGTGTGTCTAAGAACTTCTCCTTCTACTCCCTTTGATCTAGGGCTTTGAGTTCTCATGGGGGTCAGACCGTCCTGGGCAGAGATGCAGGGGAGCATCTATTTATTCAAAGGGTCTATAATGGCTGCGGTCTCTCCTGTGCCCTGGCGAGGAGTGTCGTCCGTTATCTTTGTCCTTAAATGTTGTCCAGCCTCCAATACCTGTGTCTCTGGAGTGCTAGAAACCCGTGGCTTTGAAGAAAACATTTATGGCTCCTCTTCTGGAGCTTCACTGACATTTTTCCATGAAACTCTGTATTGGTGGGAAACAGAGACTTTGGTATTTAAACTCTAGTTTCCTTTTTATCTTTCTTTATTTATTCTCTCTCTCTCTCTCTCCCTCCCCCCTCTCCCTCCCTCCCTCCCCCTGTCCCTTCCTCTCTCCTTTGAGACAAGGTTTCTTATTGGCCTGGAACTTTCTGAGCAAGCTAAGCTGGTTGGCTAGAGAGTATCAGGCACCTGCCTATCTCTGCCTTCCCAGAGCCAGGATTACAATTGTACACCACTACACTTGGCTTTTTTTTTCTTTTTTAAAAACATGCATTCTGGGAATCAAACTCAGATGCCCATGTTTGCAAAGCAAGCTCTTCACCAACCAAGTGATCTTTCTAAGCCCACCATATGCCCTTAAAAAAAAAACCCTATTTATTATTATTGTGTGGGTGGAGAGAGGACTCATGTGTGGGGTCAGTTATCTCTTTTCACCTTTATGTGGGGCTTAAGGACTGGAACACAGGCTGCCCAGCTCTACCCACTGAACCACCTTACCAGACCCACTATATCTCTTTAGATATAGATACCATCTATTTCATCAAACTTTGTTAATCCAGTGGTTGGTAATTTACTTCAAAGACCTCACATGTAGAGGCTAACCAGGCACCAAGCAAATGGGGACGGCTGTAGGCTAACATTTCACGACAGGCAAATTAGAGCTAGCAAGAATGCTCTATTTGGTCAGAAGTTGTTTAGGAAGCTCAGCTTGAGGACAAAATGGCTCTGTCAGCCATTTCTCCACAGCTTTCTGTTGGGGGATATTCGATCACGTTGTTAACCCAGAGTTTGCATTTGCATTCATTAAATAAAATTAACCTTGGGTCAAGAGGCTACATTAGCAACTAGTTGACAGAAAGTAACCATAGAGCCTCAGAGAGGCATCTGGGAGACATAGACACACACACACACACACACACACACACACACACACACACACACAGAGGAAGCAGTAGAGTGGGGTTTGGTGTGGCACAGGTTTTTCTAGTTTAACAAAGTGGAAGCTCAGGTCTTCCATGGAGGCCAGCAAGGAGAGAGGGTTAGCTGGTTGCTACTCTGCCTCTCTGAGCTAGCAGGTTTTCACCCCAGCCTTTGCATCTCGAGTCTTATTCATAATTAGGATGATAGAGATTTAGTTAGAGCTACCTTTAGCGGCAGCAACAGGGCCAGTGCCTGTGGGAGCAGAATTCTTGCCAGGCTGAGGCCTTAAGAAGCAGGCCAGTAACTGAGGAGTCACAATTGCTGGCTAAGATAGCAGTAGATTACGCTGCAGCCACTGTGCCAAAGTTAACAACAGCTTTCTCCAGCTCTCTGTCTCTGAAGGGCCATTCTGAGTAAGACTCACATCACTCTTTGCCTTGGCAGGGTCGTCTTTGTTCTGTATGAGTAAAACTGTCCGTGAAATGTACACCGAGTGACGTGTGTGTCTGGAGCCGTGTCTCTAACACAGTGTGGGCTTCTAGTACTGTTCATTTCACCTTCAGAGCAAGCTGGGGGCATGGGGACAAGGAGGGACAGACATGGCACCAGCCACAATATTCCCGATATCACGTCACCAGTTGGTGACACTAGACCTCAGAGGTACATGCAGGTGTGTTTTTACTTTCAAACACATTCCTAGAGGCTGGACATAAGTCAGGATTTTTCATGGTCCATTTGTCATCAGAAAAACAGCATCAAAGCCAAACTGAGGTGACAGCAAGTCAACAAAGCTCCAGGGGAGGAGACATATTCCACAATAGTTCCACAGAACCCGCCAGTGCCTGCAGCACGCACAGCCTTTGGACTCTCCAGGGTTGTTTTGAAAGCTCCTTGGCCTGGCTGCTCTTCTAGAAGGGACAGGGAAATGCCACCAGCTAGGAAATCACCTCCTCTGTGGCTCACCAGGCATCTTCTAATGTATCCCCACCACCAGTGTATTGGAGAGTTTGAGAAATCCTGAGAGCATGACCCACTAGGAGACAACTTCTGCTTTGTGTTTGGAAGGTACTTCTCTCTGGACCTGGGCCAGGGCTGGCCTCTGGGAAGGGGAGAGCAGTGTGGATTGTTTTCCAGAAAAGAACTACTTGATTTCTTCCCTTCTTGGGTTGCTCCTCCAGGTCATGCTCACTCTGGCCCTGTATGTTCAGATTAACATTGGAAGATCCTTTACTCTGAAGAAACCATGGAGACCCCTCCTGATGATTAAGCTAGCTCAGCTTCCTGGGTGATGCTGTGTCCCTGTGTACAGAGCCCTGCACTGGAACTTGGTTCTGAAGCAGAGGTTCCAGATGTCCACTCCTGAGGCCATGTCCGTCTTTGTTGGCACCAGGCTGCCAATTGTTCTTTCTAGAATGGGAAAGACTCTTCCTTATTCTCTGTCTTTTTTTTTTTTCTTTTCTTACTTAAAAAAAGTCAAAAAAGAATTTAATTCCATGAAGACATTGCAATGATGAACAATTTTTTTTTGTATCCAAGTAGCAAAGCAAAAATTGGTAGCTTTTAGGTCCTCATTATTTAAAAAAATTAAACTTAGTTGTGAAATTAAAAAAAAAATCTGTGAACCACTGTTTTTTGTGTTCTACAGGACAATTAATCCCTGAGGCCCTGGGTTAGATGTTTTTTTATTTTTATTTATTTATTTTTTATTTTAGAAGAGAGGAGGGTAAAGTTTATTTGTCGTTGGCACTGATTGCCCCTAAACACTCTATGCTCTTCATCTCTACATGGCCTGTTCTGTTCTGAACCCTCATCTGGCCCTAGTGTTAACCTGGTTTCCTCATTGTGTGTCCTGCTTTCTTGAAGAACACAGTGAACTTGGCCCGGGAGAACTGGGGTCTGTGTCCACCCCCGTGGCTCACACACTTTGATGTTTACCCTTCTGCTAGACTAATGGCCTGTTCATTCTTCGGGACACAGAAGGGGTTGTCTCTTGTTTTTCCTAATGATGTTTTTGGCTATGTAGT
The DNA here is from genome assembly GCA_902168425.1 of Peromyscus attwateri. Classification (NCBI taxonomy): domain Eukaryota; kingdom Metazoa; phylum Chordata; class Mammalia; order Rodentia; family Cricetidae; genus Peromyscus; species Peromyscus attwateri. The sequence goes on along the minus strand of CABHPP010138882.1, from coordinate 25,540 downwards.
TAGAAAAGATTACATTTAAAACATGAATGTCTCATGGAGTAGATTCTAATTTTGGTATCACGATTTGAAAGGTCTGTGTAACCCTCAAAAATCTTCCAGAAATATCTGCTACCATGTCTTAAGTCCTTAGTGATTTTCTAATGTTCCTCCAGAAAAACAAAACAAAACAAAACAAAACAAAATAAGTGACACCAGTTTAATGTTTTGTTTTTACTGGAAAACTGGCATAGGTAAGTAGAACTGTATAGCCCACAGTCATGAAAGAATTTATTTGACAGTCTTCTTATTTCATAGAACATATCCTAGGGCCCTGGAGGAATGGGACTGGGCAGGTAGGTTTTGATGCAGTCATGAGACATTGTGAATATTCCTTCGAACTGTCTTTTTTAAACTACTTAGGTTTCCATTCTGAGTGGAGTAGGTTGCTGGCAAGGTTTGATACGTTTGCGAGTGTTGTTGTCTGTCAAGGACAGGAGGTCAATGGGGTTTAAATAAGACAACAAGGGCTAAAGGAAGATATTGTGTGCAAGCCATAAAGTTGTCCTGCTTCAGCGTTCTGTCCAGGGCTAACTGTGAGGGTAGGCAATGGCTCTGCCCCTAACATTTGTGGAACTGGGTAAGAATCAGGCTGAAGTCCTGATTCATAGATCTAGATATTAAAAGTTATAAATCAACGGGTTGGGGATTTAGCTCAGTGGTAGAGCGCTTGCCTAGCAAGGGCAAGGCCCTGAGTTCTCTCCCCCCCCCCAAAAAAAAAAAAAAAAAGTTATAAATCAAGCCAATGAAATATTATATAAAATGTGTTCTATGCTCTCAATTTGATAAATATTTACCGGTCTACATCATTTGTGGATTCTATGCTGTTACATCTGCCTACTTATCTTTTTTTTTAAATGCTATTTCTTTTTCTTTTTTTTTTTTTTTAAAGATTTATTTATTATTTATACAGTGTTCTGTCTGCATGTATGCCTGCAGGCCAGAAGAGGGCACCAGATCTCATTACAGATGGTTGTGAGCCACCATGTGGTTGCTGGGAATTGAACTCAGAATCTTTGGAAGATCAGTCAGTGTTCTTAACCTCTGAGCCATCGCTCCAGCTCCTGCCTACTTGTTTAACTTTACTCATAACTTTGAAACAAGTATGTATATATAGCACACAACCCCATGGTAAGTCATAACCACAGACAGAGTGGTAGGCAGTTGAGTTGCACACTTATATCCTGAGTGCACACTTATATCCTAGGGCAACACGGTGGTCTCTGCCTTCTTGTTTCAGATCTCTTACAGTTGTAGACATGTCCTTCATGTGGTCCTTTAAAAATATTCACTTATTTAATACATATGTGGGTGTGTCTGGGTATATGTATGGGTACCATATGCGCACATGAACTAGTGGAAGTCAGAACATGGTATCAGATCCCCTGGAACTGGAGTTACAGACAATTGTGAGTCTCTGTATGGATGGGTGCTGGGAATTGAACCCAGGTCCCCTGCAAGAGCAGCTACCTGCTCTGAACCATGGAGCCATCTGTGATGGCTATTCTTGGTTGTCAGCTTGACTATGTCTGGAATGAACTATAATCCAGAAACGGAGGGCACTTGTGATCTGGATCTTGAGGTTGGATGACACACACCTTTAATCTAGACCTTGAGGTGGGGAGGCACACCTTTAATCGGGGCCACACCTTCTGCTGGAAGCCTATATAAGGACAATGGGAGGAGGAAGGATTTGTTCTTCACTTGTTTGCCTCACCTTGTCAGCACACCCATTCCTTCACTGCATGGAGACTACTTCTTCAGGATTCCAGCATATACCAAAGACCATCTGAGACACCCAGCCTTGTGGGACTGAGCAGCTACTAGATTCTTGGACTTTCCATTCATAACTAGCCATTGTTAGACTGCAGCCTGTAAGTTATTCCAATAAATTCATACATACATATGTATATATGTACATATATATATATGTATTCATTCTATAAGTTCTGTGACTCTAGAGAATTTTGACTAATACACCATCTCTCTAGCATTTCATGTGGTCTTCATGTGGTTATGCTCTTCATATCTTTTGGTTTTTTTTGTTGGTTTATGTCATTGTTGAAAATAGCCCTGAAGCCTAGTACCGAAGAGCTGTTAGTGTTCCTTGGTACAGGAAGGCTGTGTGCCTTATGAAGAAATTACTCAGGCATAGGTTATATTGCTATTGGCTCTGAGTTCACTGTTTGATGGGTTAATAAACAAAGGTGTCTTGAAGCAGAACACATCAAATGAGACTGTATATTGATTGGTTGGCAACACCAGAAGTCCAGATTAAGTGTTGGCTAGTTCATAAACATGTGGATAATCAAAGACTTGGAGAGACCCAAGCCTGCATTTCTCTTTAGGCCAGGAGTCCAGGTTCACTAACTGTGTTAACGGTGGTCACACAGAACACACGTGTTACAGGAACTGGCCTAACCTTCAAGGTGACAGAACTGAAAAATGTATATCGAACCATAGTTTATATCTGATTGGCACTTATCAAAATATCAATGCTCACCAAATATTAGTTACTAATGCTACTTAGTCAGTTCATGCGTGCCTTCATCAAAGTTTATGATAGCTGGATAAATAATAAGGACACATACAATTCATTACTTATTATATATTTGTTTTCATTTCAGCAAAACCACTAATTATATTCTTATAGTCAATATTTTTTACCTGATTGTATACTTGCCCACCCTAGTTATGTTCTATAAAAAGTGAAGATAAAAATATTTAAAACTGTAATCACCCAGAAGTAATATGTTTTTAAAGCCAGAATCCCACTGCCTGGTGGGGGATACTCTCCTATGAGTTGCTGGCCAGGAAGCCTTCAGAGGCTCACAAAACAGTACAGGATATTGCCACCGCCCTGGTTGTGCACCAGAACTAGACAGTTAAACTAGACCCTACTACCGAAGATACCACACACTTTTTTTATTTCTCAGGACATGAAGAAATCATGCTAGAACTGAGCCGACAGCTTCCTCTCTGCTCAGTAGTGTCTGTAGTTCTGGAAAGTCTCAGGCAGGCTACAGGAGGAGACAGGCGATCCATAGTGTTGTTGCCCAGCTGTGGGTCTTACATGTCACAATACCGACGCGTCAGGTAAGACATGCATTTTGTGTCGTAGTTACATGGATCTTCATACTTCATATGAGTGCAATAGTTCATGAATCTCCTGGGGCTGACCAACTGCTGTCCAATTGAGGCCCACTCCACAGAAAGGAATGCATGCCTTGGTATTCTTTTGACCATGCCTGGTCAGAAACTATGGCTAGGGAGGTCCCAGGCCCTAGAAAAACTAAGTAAAATACAACAGATTTGTTCAAATACTCCGAAAATACACGAGACAGTTCATAAGGTACAAATAACAGTAAGTACAGGGGAAAACACAATTAATCTAGTTTTGAAGATATGTAAATTTTGGTAGTTTAAAATGTATGTATTTCCTTCATCCTTTTACCTTCGCTCAAAACAGTGTTCTCGATTATTTTAATTACAATTATATGTTACATGCAAAAATTATGTCAGATACAGATGGATAAAAGTTAAAAGGCAGGGCAGATTCAGATCATGGTGGCTAATAGTTCTGATATGATCCATGAGTTTCTTCTATAATGGATTTTCTAGCTATTCCTCTCTCCCGAAGACGGTTGTCCTGCCTACTACCCAGCCTCATCTATATCAGATCTAAGGAATGAGTCTTTCTAACTATGAGGGACATACCATATTATTTAATAAATGATACATGGCCTCCACAGGCACAAAATGTGATGCTTGGCAAACAGGGAACTCTGAGCAAAAGTTCTAAGACAGAAAGCGTATCTTCAAATGGAAACTTCCCCAAGGCTGGTTACCTGACTAGAACTTGAGTGACCACGAAGAGTTGGGATGTTACAGGTACAGAGTCTAATTACACTTTACCTTGGGTTATCGTTAGCTCCCTAAATAGCCATTCCTTCCTCATCTTTGGGTGGACCTAATATCCCGTGACTAACAGATAAAAACCTTCTGGAAGGTATTAATAGAGCCGTGGTTTCCACTGACTGAAGGGCTGATTGTCGGTGTGTGGTGTCTGAGCCCTACAGTCTACTGTAGTCTAACCACCTACTTAATGTTTCCACTAATGTACTTGAAAAGTGCTTTGATCTTTTTTATTTTCTTTGTTCTGTTGCTATAAACTGCTTCCATGTTGGAACAAGGGATGTGACGCCACATTTATGTTCCCAGGCCATGGCCCCTCATATTTGGCTCCAGAATAAGCTGTCTCTTATCCCCATTGAGGAGAGACTTGTGTTTTTACATTTTGTAAAACGACCAATGTGATAACCATGACCAAAAGTGACTCTCAAAAAGAGTTTGTTTTGGCTCACTGTTCAGGAGGGTGAGTCCACAGTGGTGGGGGAGGCTTGGCAATGGGAGGCCAGAGAAGGTAGCTTAGAGATCCCATCTTCAACCACATGCAGAAATCGGAGGGCAAGAACTGGAGGTGGGGTGAGGCTATAAACCCCCAAAGCCCATCCGCAGTTCTCCAAGGAAGGCTCCCGTCCAAAACCTTCCTAGACAGTGCCACCTGCTGGGGACCAAATGTTGAAATACATGTGTCTATGGGGGATACTTCTCATTCAAATCCCACTACACTATATACATTTGAGAGACACCAACATTAAATCCATAATACATGGACTAAAGACTAAGAATATTGCAGGGCGCTGGTGGCATGCTCTTTTAATCCCAGCAGCCAGGAGGCAGAGGCAGGTGGATCTCTGTGAGTTTGAGACCAGCCTGGTCTACAGAGTGAGTTCCAGGACAGTCAGAGCTGCATCATGAGACCCCGTTTTGAGAAAACAAAACAAAACAAAATAAAACAAAACAAAACAACACACACACACACACACACACACACACACACACACAAGAAAAGAAAAATAATATTGCTGAGTATGGTGGTTCATGCTTATTATCTTAGCATTTAGGAGGCCGAAGATTACTGAAAATTTGAGATCACTTGTGCTAAGTAGTAAATTCCATGTGGCTGGCTCCACAGACCCTGTCTCAAGAATCTGTGTGTGTGTGTGTGTGTGTGTTTTACTCAAATACATTCTGATGAGTTAGATTTTTTTGAAGGCCATGTTTTTTTAATTAGGTATCCACCTTTTAGCTAGAAAAGAAAATCCTTTACCATGTATTTTTATTATAGTCATTAATTTTCTTAGAATTTTTTAATTGAAAGATATTTTGTCTCATTTATTGAATAATATTTTTATTGAATATAGGAAGAATTCTAGGCTGATGTTTATTTATTTGATCATTAAAACATTTAATTTTTAAAATTTAAGTATATCACACCTACCTTCATGGGCTCATGTGAACCACATTGCGTGCAGGTGCCTGCAGGGGCCAGAAGAGGGCCCCAGATCCCTTGGAACTGGAGTTACAGGCAATTGTGTACCACCCAATGTGGGTGCTGGGAACCAACCAGGACCTCTGCAAAAGCAGCAAGCGTTCTAAACCAGGGAGCCATTTCTCCAGCTCTTCTTTGAGCATTTTTAAAGGTGTTCTATTCTCTCTCATTCTCATTCTCTCTCTCTCTCTCTCTCTCTCTCTCTCTCTCTCTCTCTCTCTCTCTCTCTCTCTC
>CABHPP010138882.1:0-14388 GCA_902168425.1 Peromyscus attwateri | reverse complement strand
TGCAGGCAGAATACTGCATACATAATAAATAACATAAATTGAAAGTTTTGCGGTCTGTTCCCAGCCTTCCATAAATTATGTGTGTTATACCTCAGTTTGGGATGATTTTTTTTTCTGCTTTCTGTTCTTTAAGAGGCTTGAATTAATAAAGATGGGCCTTTTGCCAACCCAGGGAATAGTTCAGTTATTATTTATTTGCTTACTTTTAATGTTTTACCTCTGGTAATACTAATTTTATGTACATTTGATTGTTGGATTTCATCTAGTGCAGTGGTTCTCAGCCTTCCTAACGCTGCCACACTTTAATAAGTTCTTCATGTTGTGATGACACCAACCATAACATTATTTCCGTTGCTACTTCATAACTATAATTTTGCTACTGTTATGAATCATAATGTAAATATTTTTTGGAAACAGAGGTTTGCAAAAGAGTTTGTGACCCACAGGTTGAGAACCACTGACTGATCTAGAAAGTCATTGATGACTGCTTGTCTTCCACCTTTTTTTTTTTTTTTTTTTGGTAAAAAATCTATCTTCAAGTTAATTTTGCTTTCCTTTGAAAATATCATTGATTTATTCTTTGACAACTTCATAATATATACAATGTAGCTTGATCCTAAGTACCCCCCTCTCTACCTCTTCGAATCCAACATATCCCTCTCGTACCTGCGTGCCCTTTCCTAAGCAATATTTTTATAACCTCCTGAGTCCAGTTAGTGCCGCTTGCTGGAATATTGATGGGTCTTGTTGGCTTGCTCTTGTGCAAGCACCCATCACCACAGTGAGCTCATGCGAGCAAAGGCTATGTCATATCCAGAACACAGCACTCCACAGCAGTCCTCCCCATCTTCCAGCTCCTACATTCTTCCTCCCTGTCTTGTAGGATACTCCCTTAGTCTTGTGACGGTTACTCCAATTTAGGGCTGAGCACTGGCTAGCCTGGCACTCACTATGTAGACCAGGCTGGCTTCAAACTCACAGAGATCTGCTTGCCTCTGCCTCCCAAGTATTGTGACCAAAGGTGTCCATTATCATGCTTTTCTAAATTTTAACTTTTATTGAGCACGTGTCCCATTTTTGGTCTTTGGTCTTTTTTTTTTTTCTCATGGGAAGAGTGTAATTTTCAGTCATTTTAAAAATATACAATTTGTGTTCTGATATTGCCATGAGCTTTTGAGGATGAGGTATGGAATGTTACGATTTAGGGATGTTTGTGTCAAGTTGAGCAAGGGTAAACTTGCGATTGGTTTTCATTGTTAATGTGACTACATTTGGAATCATCTGGATGACACGGCCCTGGGCAAACCTAAGAGGGTGTTTCAGAGGGGTTTAGTTGAGGAAGGAAGACCCGTCCTGAATGTAGCCAGCAATATCCTATGGGCTTGGGTCCTGGACTGAACAGAAAGGGAAGAAAACAGAAAGAAAGCTAAGTACCATGGTTCATTTGTGCTTCCTGACTGCCATGCGATGTGACCAGCCACCTCATACCCTGCCGCAATGGGCTACATTTCAGACTGTGAGGTTCAAGTAGCAGTTCCTTTCTTATATTGCTTTTTTGGTCAGTTGTAACGAATACACCCTCTTAATGGAATGCTACACATTGAGAACAAATAATTCAGAACTATTTGCAACAATGTGGATGAGCTACACAAACACACACGAGGGCGCGCGCGCGCGCGCGCGCGCGCACACACACACACACACACACGCACACACTAACCACACCTTGCTGACAAGACAGGAATTACCCTTCCCAAGGAAAGATAATTCTCCAAAATTTAAATGACCATAACATACCTTTCATAAGCAAGCCAAAAATCCTTTATTGGGCTTTCAAATTCTGGCTATTGCATGCCAGTTTTAATTAGTCCAGGGTCAGAAGACAGCCAGCCAGGGTCAGCCTCTGTACCCCTGATCTACTGGACATAATAGTCTTTCTTTATTCTGCCTCATCTGTCTAGTATTGATGCTTCCTGATGGGCCCTGCTGTTTCTCGGGGAGTCTTGTGTGGCATGCTGTGTCTCCTGTTTCTAAGGACCTAAGAATGTCAACTTTCCCCCTCATGACCATCATTGCTGTGTCTCTGTGTCTCACTGAGTAAAATAAATTCCAAGTGCCATTAAAACACACACGAAAGCAAATACTATCTGATCCCATTTAAATGAAGTTCAGAAGCAAAAAAAAAGCTAATTTGTGGTGTTTGAAGTGAATAGGGTAATGGCTTATTCTGTGAGAGGGTGTAAGGAGGCGGGAGGGGAGCCCCTGGGATGAGGATTTGTCTCTTGACCTAGGTATAGTTTCTGAGAACATATTCCCTTTATGAGAATCAATCAAGCTTGACATTTGCAATTGGATCCCCTCTTTTGTGTGTCTAATGCACACAGCCACCTTTTTGGATTCAATTCTCTTCTTGAACCTCTTTGCCCTTTGCTGGGTAACTTTGCAATAAGTCTTCTGCTCCTACAATGGGAATTAATCAGCCATGTGATTTGATGTGGCCAATAGAATGACTAGGAAGCAAGAGTGTGCTAGGTCTTCTTGGCCCGTGCCTCAACAGGTCTGAGGTGTTCCTTGTGTGTGTGTTTTTTTAAGTTATTATATTTCAGTGACATCATATAGAATGGTGGGTCTAGCGCACTCATCCCAGGATGAGAGCCTGGGCTAAGGCTCTTTCCTGATTAAGGTCCTGCCTAAAGCTGTGCTCTGAGGTGTTCCACAAAGGAATGCATCAACACAGTCAACCTCAGCTAAGCTCAGCCTGGATCAACCACTCTTGACCAACCCACAGACACATAGGTTAATGGTTTTATCATGCAATTCACTGGCGTTAAGTGTGGGTTATTCATTGGCAATGCATTGCTGTAGGAGTGGGAACAAAAAGGACAGTGAACACTCAAATTTGGAAAAGCTTTGCAAAGGGGGAGGATGAAACTGAGATGGAGACATTTCATTCTTTCAAAGTTATTCCACTGAGCTGGTTTGGAATGCAGCAGCAGTGTTCTGATTATGACGCCATGACATCCATAGCTCCCCAGCTCAATAAGCCAACCTCCCAAGGAGGCTATGACTGCTGAAGGCAGAGAAGAGGTAACAACCAAAACTCAGAGGGAAATTTTGGGCAGAATGGAGGGGACAAGATAAATGGGTTGAATTTGAAGTCTTTGAAAGGCATCTACGTGGAGTTTTCTAGCAGGGAGAAAGTGCAATTTTGACAGTTGGGTCAATCTGCTGGCAATCTAGAGTTGAGCATCTTTAAGGGGAGGGTAGGAACTGAGAAGTTAGTGCTGAACATACAGAAAGCCAGTGTTCAAAGTGCAGGAAGCTGCTGAGATATTGACACCTGGTTATTACATGGAAAGTGCTTATCTTCGTTAGGGTTCTATTACTGTGAAGAGACACCATGAGCACGGCAACTCTTATAAAGGAAAACATTTAATTGGGATTGGCTTACAGTTCAGAGGTTTAGTCCCTTGTTATCATGGTGGCTTGTAGGCAGATATGTTGCAGGAGAGAGATAGCTGGGAGTTCTATATCTAGATCCACAGGCAGCAGGAAGAGAGAGTGAGCCATTGGGCCTGGCTTGAGAGCATCTGAGACCTCAAAGCCAGTCCCCAGTGACACACTTCCTCCAGTAAGGCCACACCTCCTAATAGTGCCACTCCCTATGGGCCTGTGGGAACCATTTCTATTCAAATCACCATAGTACTCCAGTCAGTCTGAGTGTTTTCTGTGTGCTGATCATTTTCAAACAAACATGGTTACTATTTTATTTTTAATGCAGCTGGGTGATATTACTAGTTCTTGGTCCGCAAGAAGAGGGTGTCCTCTGTCACTAAAGCATCCCCATCTGTCACACGAAACATCCCTAACCTGGAGCAGACTGGGGATGTGCATTCTTTTGGCTAGTCCCAGGACTGGCTGGGGTGGAGGGGGAAGTGAGAGTGATTCTACAGTCGGAATTAAGCTGGAATTAGGGGGACAGAACGGCCCAAATAAGTGAGGAGAGAAAAGGAGAAAGCCAGGTGAATGGGGCTCCAAGCAGGGACCAGAGGGGGAAACCAGGTGCAAAGTAATCAAAGAGGGCTGAGACCAGAAGATGGGGGACTGAAGGAAACGGCAGGTGGGAAGAGAAGGTCAGGCCAAAACAGAGGGCAGAGGAGCGGGGAGGAGAGAGGGAAGAGAGGAAGAAAAAGCAGCCAAGAAAAGCTGGGTGCGGAAGCAAGGAAAAGGTAAAGAACGCAAGTGGGGCGGGATGTCTGGAGGTTGAGGGAAGGGTGAGAAAAGGAAAATGTAGTCAGTGGTAAGTTTCTCCAGTCCGGTCTGGCCCCACGGTCCGCCTGAGGTCACATGCCCCTTCTCCCGGCTCCTTATAAGGGGTCAACGGCTGGGCGGAGCAAATACCACTACAGGAAAACCTAAGCGGAAAAGAACCGGGTCCCGAGGGCCAAGGCTGGGCAGTCCAGAGAGCATCCTTATCACCCCGTGGAACCCAGCTCAGAACTGGGAAAGGCTGTCTGTTCCTCGAGAGAAGCCCGAAACTTTAGGCAGAGTGTGAGCCAGTTTCGGAGGAACCTGAGGGCGGGGTAGGGTGTGTGCGCATTCTCAGGACCGCTGCTGTAGGGCAAACCAGAGCATCTGAGGGACTTACTCCTCGCTAAGGCGGGAGGCCCTGAGACCCCCGAGGAGCTGCGAAGGGAAGCCACGGAAGAATTAGGGCGCTAACCCTCGAGGCTGGCACCTGCCTGAGGGGTGGAGGGAGGGTCGTGGTGAGGCAGAGCTAGCACTGATGCCGAGTGACAAAGGAGAGGAGGTCCCAGCACAGAGGGAATGGCAGGGGTTCGAAGCACCGGAATGCCAAGTCTGGAGTCCGAGGAAGGACCCAGGGTTGGGTAGAAACTGAGGGGAGGGGAGAAACAGCGGCAACCGGAGCAGGTGGGAAGTCCTGGCCGGGGGCGATCTGCGGTGCGCACTGCCTGGCTACAGCGCTGAGGGTGTGCGTAAGAGACGGAAAAGCATCAGCGCTTTGGTCTGTGCTGTTGCTTGATCCCAGAAGTTGCAGAAGTTGATGGGTGAGGAGCAAGTCATCCCAGGGCCACCTAGGGAGGAGAGGAGCTGAAATCGATGCAGACAGACTGCATCGGGCACGGGCGGAGGAAGCCACCCCCCCCGCCCCCCACTTTCCCCAAACACTTTTTGACTCTACAAGAGCTTTGGTACCCCAGCTGCAAACCAAAGAGCCAGCCGGGCGAAATAGGCATTGATTGCTTCTAAGCCGAGCCAGGGCGGGCTGCGCCAAGGTGGGAGGCACGCGGGAGGGGGGTAGAGCGGGGAGGGAACCCAGGTCCGAAGGGTGGACGAGGGGTGGCGTCTGATGCTCTATAAAGGGGCCGCGCTCTCTCCGCCACGCGGGCAGCAGCCACCAGCTGGGAACACCGGCGAGATGACGGTCGTGTGCCACCAGGGCCTGGTGCTAGCAGGTAGCGCGGCTTTGGCTACCATGGGGACCCTGATCCTGTACTCAGGGACACCCAGCAGGTACGGGAAACACAGCCAGAGCCTGTCGTCGAGAGTTCCCCTCCTGCCAGCACGCGTCGCCTGGTTCCTGCAGGAGCTTCCCTCCTTCGCCGTGTCAGTAGGGATGCTCGCTTGGCAGCCCCGCTCCCTCTTCGGACAGCCCGGGAACCTGCTGCTGGGTCTCTTCTCCTCACATTACTTCCACAGGTTAGCGTTTTCTCTGCAGAGCGCAGTGCCCTGCTGGACTGCAGCGCAGGAACGAAGGAACGTCGACGGGCAGCGTGCTCAGTGGGGAGGAGCTCGGAGTGAGGCGGGTTTGGAGTGCCGGGCGAGCCCCGGCTTCAGGCTGGACTCCCCAGAGTTGGGACGCACCTCGGCTGCTCCAAACCTTCCCGCGGCAGCGCTGGAGAGGAGGTGGCAGAGGCGAGAGTGGGTTGGGGAAGCTGGGGAAACTCAGGATGGGCAGGAGTTAGTGGCCAGGGCGCTTCCCTCTCCAACCATGCACCTTGCCAAGTGCTTGCTCAGTCTCTAGACTTCATCTTTTTGTTATAGGGCCAGGTTAGATTGGTTCAGGGACTTTGGGAGGCGATATCTCTGGAACTCTCCGAAGTTCCTCTATCAGTTTAGCCTTGGTGTGATTGAAGAGGAAGGCAGAGTCCAACCTGGACTTCGTAGATGAGAACAGGATACGATGGGGTTTCTGCTTAGACCTCACCCCCAGAGAAGCTGCGCTCACCGCCTTCCCAGGTCCTCCAGGACTTAAAAGGTGAGCGAGTCAAATTTGGCTAATGGAGAGCGCAAATGTTCTAAATGAAAAAATTCGGAGTTCAGAATTTTGCCTTTCTTGTGTGGGAGGAGAGACAGGAAGGCGATCAAGAGCGACTGAGAGTCCAGGGACTGTGTTGCCTCCAACAGAGATTACCAGGGGAAGGGGGCGGGCTGCTGAAGCGCCTGCTGTGCCCATTTACATCCGCTGTCTTGTTTGGCTTCTCTGTAAACTTGTGAGACGTCCTTGATATATCCACTGTACAGTCAAAGAAACGGAGGCTGAGAAAGGTTATGTAACAGAAGGAAGGCGACACAGCAGGTGGCTGGCAGAGTCCCCATGAATACCTTCAGTTCAAGCCTTCCCCCCCCCTCCAGCGCCCCTCCTTTCCTTCGCCCCGCCCCCACCTTTAAAAACAGGTAGATACTCCACGCAGGTAAATAGCAGGGACCATGGGAAGGGAAAGGCTGCCAAAGGCTGCTCTGAGCCGAGAATTCTTCAGGTCAGGAGATCAAATCAATTTAGATAAGAAGTTAGATTAAAAAATAAGTCTCTGGGAGCCTAAGACAGGATTTCCTCTCTAGGAACACATCATTTCCAGGAAAGGAGGGGCCCGACATACAAATTTCAACCTATCCTTTCTTAACTCCCAGGGAGTCTTCTTTATTGGTCAAGATTTAGTAATCATGTGGTGTTAACAGTTAGTTAATCATTTAAATGTTAGTCATTTAAAAAGATAAGTATTGGCAAGTAGTAATACATGAATATTTGTCCAACAAACCAAGGGCCTGTTGTGGACAAGATCCCAGGGTAATTATCACTTAATTTTACATAGATGTACAGAAAGCAGGATGTTGGGTGCGGGAGATAAAAGACAAGCGTTTGCTTTTACTTGTTTGGGAATAGATATTTGGCAAGAAGATACGATTATATGGACATTTATTATCTTCAAGTTTACTACTGTCAACATCAATCCCCCCTCCCCACTTTTTTTTTTTTTTTTGAGTCAGAGTTTTATTACGTAGCCCTGACTGGCCTGGAACTCACAAAGAAGATTCCCCCTGTCTCTGCCTCTCGAGTGCTGAGATTAAAGGCATGTGCCACCATAGCCTGGCTATAAACAGTATTTTTACGAGGCCATTTCATACAGAAAAATGATGAATGTTTTCTGGCAATCCTATAAACATAGTTTTTAGATTTTTTAAAAACCCCAAAGGCATTTTGTGCAACAAAATATAACCAGTGCCCTTTAAAATAAACGAGGAAGTAATTGCCCATAAAACAAATATGTACATGTTGTCCATCATCTTCAGAGAAACTTGAATCTGTCTGAGAGAAATGTGTCCCCCTGAAGACACAGCTCTGAGTTACTTGTCTCTAAGTCACCAGGATATGATATCTATGGACCTTTCCACCCATGTTTCAGCTCTTCCTTTGAGAACCCTGAGTACTTCCTGTGCTTTTGTTTTTGGGTACTTTGTAGATGTTAGACTCTGCGCCAAACACTCCACATGATGTAGATACTAATCCTCACATCAACTGGCTAGGCAGGAACGATGATCACCTCCTCCATTTTTGCAAATGGGCAGCTGAAATGAACAGCAGACTGTGTTCAGCAAGTTGCCCCGATCACACAGCAGTTTGACGACTCTAAGTTGATACCTGGGCAGTTTGGATTCCCATATCAGGCTCTGGCCACAGTGATAGGCGGCTCATAACTTGTTCTTGCTTTTTTAAAAGCCGTAGACTTAACATTATTATTGTTTTAGTCACACAAGATAATTCATGTTTGCTAAAGCAAAAACTGGAATTTAAAAGAATAGAAATATACTTTCAATATGTATGTTATTCATGTATAAAACATGTCTGTTATTCTTTATAGGTGTTAACAGATTTTCACACATCCTTCTTATATCGAATATATGATTTTTTTGTTCTACCTGATTAACATTTTGAGGCTTTCAAAAATTATGTGTGTGTGTGTGTGTGTGTGTGTGTGTGTGTGTGTGTGTGTGTTGCTATGTATACTCCAGGCTACTCGGGCCAAGAACTTGTGAGCAATTCTGTCTCTGCGTCCATCTTAAGGTGGGGGTTCTGGATTACAGATGCTACTACATTAGTCTTTTATGTGGGTTCTCAAGATCCAGACTCAGGGTGTCAGGCTTGTGGTGCAAGCATTTTTACCTACTGACCCATCTGTGGGGTCTGCTAACATTTAATTAACATTATTGCACACTCTTAGAACATACCTTCTCAGTGGCTGCTTTGGATTTAACCTCATGTAAAAGCTATCTACTCACTGATAGTTGTACAATTAATTTGACTTTGTTTTTTATAGATTGGTTAGGTGAAAAGGTAGTGTGCATTTTTTTTTTTTTGGTATCTAAATACATTTCAGAAGCTAGCTTAGTCATGGGGCACTTGCTTAGAATTTGGGAAGTTCTGAATTCAAATCCCAGTGCTGAAAAAAAAAAGAGAAAAAGAGTAAGAATTTCAGAAGTGATTATAGTGCTGTGAACATCCTTTAGGTTCCTGGTGCAAGTATTCCTGAAGGACTTAGGATTCTTGGCTTGAAAACAAGAAAAATTAAGTAAGCAGCATCAGGTTGTCTTGCTACAACAGAGGATAAGATGGGGGGGGGGCTAGTTATTAGGAAGATGAAAGGTACAGGTTTGGCTCAAATTCTTTTGCCAAGTGTCCATTGCAGACTGTTCATTGCAGAAGCTATTCATTCTAGGGGGTGGGCATTAAAGCTCAGTCTACTTCCCTTTGCACAAGGATAACACACTAGAGAATATGTTCCGCAAGGCCAAGCCGTTCTTTTCTCTTGCATCATCCCTTTACACTCTGTGCTCTCTGAGCACAGTGTTAGTATACCGCTAGCACTCAACTAAAATTTTTTGACGGTAGGAATGAACTCGACCGTCAACAGCAGACGGCATTGTGGGAATGCTGGCAATCCCTTGGGAATCATTATCGCTGATGTCGCATGGCCAGGTCGACTCACACCACTGTCCTTTTTTTCCAGGGTCTATTGTGGTGAATGTTTAGCCAAATGGAAATGACTGCTGTGTAAGCATGCTGCCTAACCCCAGTACCAAGCTGATTGTGGGCAGAGATATCTCACCTCCTGCTGTCCTCCACTCCAGCCCTGGAATGGCTATTTGTCCAAATTCTTTTTTGATATTCTCTGTCCCAAGAAAACACTTGGTCTCCTACATTGTAACCATCAGTATACTTAAGTACCTGTCATAGATGGTATCTTCTTAAAGATTTGCAAGTGACCTCAGTAATAATAAAATGACTTAAAAAAACCATTTTCCCCTCAAAAGGTTAGAAGGAGCTGGATATGGTAGTGCCTGCCTTTAAGCTTAGCATTTGGGAGACAAAGGCAGGAAGATCTATGTGTGCTTGAGACCATCATGGTCTGGTCTTCATGGTGAGTTTCAGGCCAGCCAGGGCTGCAGATGCAAACTCCTGTCCCCAAAAACAAAACAAAATAACAAAAACCAAAAACCCAACCCAAACCAAAACGAAAACAGATTAGAAAGTCTTGGGCTGTGAGATTCACATATTGGAGTCTTTGGAATTCTAAGAGATGCTAAACTATTCCCCAATCAGCCAAGTAAGAGGATGGCTTTAATAAACATCTTGTTGCTTTCTCCACCGACTCTCCAGCAGCACAAATTCTTTATCATTTGGGATTCAGGCTCGGCATCATTTCCTGCAAGAAGCCATGACTACACCACTGTACTCAGTGACCCTACTCTGATGCCATGCCTCAGTTTCCCAAAGGCCCTTTGCACATGGGTTAAAATTGAGTCTGAGAAGACCCTGTCCAACTTTCACAACTCCCTTCCTCTCTTTTCCAGCTTCTCCATTTTGCAGAAGCCACGCACCAGAGGTTGAGCCGGTGTAACGGCAAAATGAGGTTCTGACCTAAGTCCTCCCGGCCCCTGTTGGCGGGTCAGTCATCATTCTGGAGGGGCAGATGTCTCAGATATTCAGGAACGGGATCACTAAGGCTCACTGAGACAATTCACTGGCTGAGAATTAACCAGTGATGATTAATGTCTACATCGGTGACAATGGGCAGATCTCTGTTCTTTCAGATGATCACGAGATAAGCAACATACTTGTGGTTATGTGTTGAGGACATTCATAATATGTAATTTTTACCTATTAACATTCATTGAAAGAATTTTTAGAATGAGAGTCAGCAGACTTTTTTTTTTTTTTTTTTTTTAAAGACAGAATGTTAAGGTAACCCACGCCTGAACTCACTATTCTCCTGCCTCAGCTTCTGGAGTGCTAAGATTACTGGTATGTGCCACCACTCCTGGCCACAGCTAACTTGAAAGTCAGATCATAACTATTTTAGGTTTTGCAGCCTTTTGGTCTCTTTGTTGCAATCAATGGCCCCCTGGTTCGGATGTAGCCAAAAGCAGCAGTGGTAGATATTATGTAAGCAAATGAGTGTGTGCGCTTGTGTCCCAATAAAACTCGGTTTACAAAAACAGGTAGTGGTTCCAGATTGGCCTTGGGGCAACAGTTTAGCAGCCCTTAAGAAAACAACGAGTGACCTAGGTTTGCATTCAGTGCCCTGGTAATTCTATGGTAAAGTCTGGTTAAATTCTATAGCAAATCATCGAGTGTGTTTTAGAAAGCCAATACTGTATTTATTTAGAGACTTGGTAGTAAACATTGTGTCCTGAGGATTCCCGGGCTCCTGGTCCTTTATGTGAATGCCTGCAGGAGAGAGCACTCATTTTCCTTTTAAAAAAGATGACGTCATAAGCACATCCGAAGGAATAGATAGTTGTTTACCGAGATGTAAACACTCCGTGGGGTTCTCGACCGGTTCACTTTTACACACGGCAGAAAGGGCCAGCTCCTTGCTCATGTTAAAGCTAACTTAGGTCACTGAAGCAGAACAAGCAAAAACAAGCAAACAGGGTTCCAGATGTGTGGCAAGGTGATGGGTACCAAGTCACTTGATGAAGGAGGGGAGCGTGGGGTTTGAACTCCTGATCTTTATCAGAGTCTTGAATGTCCCTAGGCACGCCGAGTCTTAAGGGAGACAAAATGAACTACTCTGCTGGGTGCTTGCCTCCAGGGGAAAAGCATGTAAGAGTCACCAGTGCATGCTTGGCACCTTTTCTGGGTGGAAACGTGGGTGGTAGCATGTCAGTATGAAAGAGGTGGAAAATGTGAACAGAGGGGGAGGGGTCCGAGGGGGATGCAGTTATGTTACTGACACACACTGAGAGCCCCGGGACCTGTCTGTGTTTGAGTGTACATGGGACAGGGCAGATTGTGGGTGGGTTTTAAAGGGGTCCCCAGACAGCTCCAATATTGCCTCCCCGACAGAACGGGGAATTGATAGAGACAAATCACCACGCTTCCTACTGGCCAAGCTGGTTAAGGAGAAAATGAGAAAATCGGAATCATGTGGGTCTTCTAACACCGTAGCTTCAAACGACCAGCAGCAACCATGGCTGGGCAACTAGGAGTTTGGCTCGGTCATGTTTGCTCTGAGAAGACAGAAGGGCTGAACTGTGCACACCCTGAGAGATCCTGTTCTCACATTGGCCAATTGAGTAATTCACCTTTCCTCCCATGAGGAGGAATGGGCCAAGGACAGTTGGAGAGGGAAACATGAATTTTTTCTTTCTTTCTTTCTTTTTCTTCCTTCCTTCCTTCCTTCCTTCCTTCCTTCCTTCCTTCCTTCCTTCCTTCCTTCCTTCCTCCTCCTCCTCCTCCTCCTCCTCCTCCTCCTCCTCCTCCTCCTCCTTCTTCTTTTTATTACACGGAATACACCAGTTTTCTATCTTAGGAGTTTTGCCAAGATGTGGCAACTTGCTTCTGGAACCTGGGATAGTTTCCACCCTGCTGTTGATTCTGTAGATCAATGAGGGGGGACCTCAAGCCTGACTCAAGTTGCTTCAGAAGTTTCTGTCCTCAACCTAGAAGCCTCTAATGTACCTCAGCCCAACACAGGAGCTCTAAAATTTAAAAACCTCTGAATTGGGGCCAACAGTTCAATTTGCTTTCCATTTGATTATGGAAGCAGGGAGAAGGGGGAGGGGAAGCCAATATTTATTGGGCTCTGGCTGTTCCGGGTATTATGTTAATGATTTACATGGGTCATCTCATCTTGTTCTGGCTTGTGCTATTCCTCAGTAAGTACATGTAGCACTGTGGTGGGCGAGTGGAGTGGAGTGGCCATGGGAAGGCAAGTCCCCAAATGATGGTCCATCTCTGGATTTGTGGGTGGAAATGTAATACTCTGTCATGAAAGGGGGCCCCATCTGGTGACCCCTGGCTTAGAACCATCCTGCACTCTATACACTCTGTTTTGGACTGTCTCCCCACTTTTAATTCTAAACATCATCTGTATCTACCGACTGGTCCTATTACCAAAGCCTCAAGTCAAGCTCTGGGCCATTTTCAAAATTGTTCCATTATATTTGATCCAGGTTGCCCAGGCTGACTCTTCATTACAAAACGGGGTACTTTGAACAAAGCAGGGTACTTTTTTCTCCTATGAACCATCTGAAGATCCTTTTTGGTAGAAAGCCTCTGCCTCTCTGCTTTTCTCATCTTCTTTTAACAACATGGATGACTGAGCTTCTGTGCTTTCAGCCTCCCCTGTTCTGTGCCCCGTCTCTCAGGGAGGGTCCTTTACCTGCCTAAAGTTACAGATGTAACGGACAATCTAAATAGCAGTCTATTCAGTTGTCTCCTTTTTTAAAAAATAATTTGTTTATTTTATTTTATGGGCATTGGTGTTTTGTCTGCATGTATGTCTGTGTGAGGGTGTCAGATCTCAGAATTACAGACAGTTGTGCGCTGCTACATGGGTGCTGGGAACTGAACCTGGGTCCTCTGGGAGAGCACGCAGTCTGTGCTCTTAACTGATGAGCCATCTCTCCAGTCCCTCAGTTGTCTTCTTATTAAATTTTAAGGTTATTTTTTTATTTTGAACACAAAAATTTTGTCAGGTAGGCACTTAGCAAGTATTTCTCTCTCAGCTTGTAGTTTTTCTTTTTCTTTAATTCTTTATCTTCTGAAAAGCAGGGTGTGGTGGGTACTTATTCCACCTATGGCCTTGAAGTACCAGCCCCTAGGGTGTGGCCTTGGGGCTAGCTTAAGACCTGAGTGGCTCTTAGGCCTCGATCTTCTCTCCCTTGTGGACTTGGACAGTGTGGGCTCGCTTAGGCCACAGAAGCAGCGTGGGACCAACCATCGGCCTTCCAGGACTCTGCGACGATTTTGCCTTATCTTGTTTAGCAGGTTGTTCTTCTCAATTTATATCCTAATAAACTCCCTAATACTCCTTAAGTAGACTCCCGTGGACTTCTTGCTATACAGGGGCATTTAATTTAGCTGCTCCAGCTTTCCCATTTATCCATGCACGTCTGTTGTCTTAGTTAAGAAGCCTTTGCCTAACCTTCGGTCAAAAGGATACTCTCTTGGACTTCCTTCTAGAAGATGTGCAGTTTTGAGTTTTGTATTTAGGCCTATGATTCACTTTGAGTTACTGCTCTCTGTAGCATTAGAAGTGAATCAAAAGTCCTTCTGCCTATGGGCAGTCCGTTGTTCCTGTGCTACTTATGAAAAATACGTTCTTCTCCTCTAGTAATTGACTTTATACCTTACATTTTTGAAATGGAAAAATTACACGGATACATATTTTACCCAAGAAAATAGCTGAATGCCCAATAAGAACATGAAAAGATTCTCATCATGAGCTAGCTAGAAAAACAAGAATTAAATCATGATATCATTAGGAACCTACTAAGTGGGCTAAAAGCGTTTGTAGCCATATGTAGCTGTCATACATTGCTGACTGAAATGTAAAATGGTAAGTTCTTTGGAAAATATTTTGACAGCGTTTGAAAAAGTTAAACATTGAAAAAGTTTTAAGAAGTGTTTACACACTCTTGGGTTCATGACATTTCGCTTCTAGTTATCCTCTGCCCCAGTAAAAGCACATGTTTGTAGAATGACTTGGGTGAGAATGTTTGCAGTAGCTCTTTTGATGGTAGCTCTAAACTGGAAATAATACAAATATTGATCAATGGGTGAAAGTAATAAACTGTGGT
>CABHPP010138881.1:20426-32934 GCA_902168425.1 Peromyscus attwateri | reverse complement strand
GCAGGTTCTCCATTTACAATGGGGCTGATTTGCCGCGATGCCCCCGCGATGCCCCCGAGGCAGGCAGAGTGAAGGGACACAGTGCCCAGGACGTTTTCATCCTGAGCATAGCTCTACTTTACCAGCCCCTAGGGTATGACTTGTACTGCTGATGCCAGAGACTGGCTTTTTTCAAACATAGCAGATACTTCCTTGGGATAAGCCAGTGTTCTTTATTAAGGTCTATTTTTAAATATGAAATATTTTAGAATTCATAAAAAATACTTACTTCTTAGACTTAATATGCTAACAATTCAGAAACGTTCTCCCAATTCCTAACCTCCCATCAACATAAACTCACTGGATACTGAATATAGGAGAAGTGCTAGAAATAGTCTGCCTTCTTTGTAGCCCAAGAACAGTTCAGAACTAACTCTAGGAAAAAGGAAGTTAGGCAAGAAGAGACAGAGACCCCGGGAGAGTCCCAAGCTTTGGACACTTCATTAGAGCTTTTTTTTCTATTTCAGAAATTTTTTTATTCATTTTACATACCAACCATAGATCTCCTTCTCATCCCTCCTCCCGCCCCACCCCCCAGCCTCCCCTCTCTGCTTTCCCGCCTCCTCTCTCTCCTCTCCCCCCATTTTCTCCTCCACAACGTAAGGCCTCCCACGGGGAGTCAGCAAAGCCTGGTATATTCAACTGAGGCAGGACCAAGCCCCTCCCCCCTGCATCAAGGCTGAGCAAGGTGTCCCACCATAGGTAATGGGTTCCAAAAAGCCTGCTCATGTACCAGGGATAGATCCTGATCCTCAAACAAACCAAGCTACACAACTGTCTCACATATGCAGAGGGCCTAGTCTGGTCCTGTAGCTAGAGTTTTCCTGCCTGGCCCACAGTCAGGATAAATCTCTTTCACCTGCCAGTCCCACAGCCGCTCAGACCCAACCAAGGAAACACAGAGACTTCTATTGCTTATAAACTGTATGGCCGTGGCAGGCTTCTTGCTAACTGTCCTTATATTTTAAATTAATCCATTTCTATAAATCTATACCTTGCCACATGGCTCGTGGCTTACCGGCATCTTCACATGCTGCTTGTCCTGGCGGTTGCTGGCTGGCAGGCTGGCCTCGAACTCACAGAGATCCGCCTGGCTCTGCCTCCCGAGTGCTGGGATTAAAGGCGTGCGCCACCAACGCCCGGCCTACTTCCTGCCTAGCCACTGGCCAATCAGTGCTTTATTAGCAACACATTTGCCATACAGAATATCCCACAGCATGGTCCCATGCAGGCTCCACAGCTGTCGGTCTGAAGTTTAGAGCTTCTATTTTTAAATGAAAACTTAGTGTACTTTCAAATCTTTAAACAATTTGGCCAATTACGACTGAATTACAAACACCCCAAGTACCCACACTGCTCAAGGCAGCTGCAGCCATCACTGAAGAGAATACAAAGCCTCAGCCCTGAAGAGGCTGTTAATAGTAACTTCTCAAATACTAGTCAGAGAAAGGACCAGGAAACAGCCCAAAGCACACTGGGTTAGACATGAGAAGACTCAGCCTCTGGGCTCCCTTGACTTCCTTAACTATATAATCTTTGCTCAATCACTCATTCTCCTGTTTCGATTTCTCCAAAGACGCCTTATTACTCTAACAGGCTGTTTCACAAGGCCAAATACAACAATCTTTTAGCAAGATACAGGAGGCAAATGGATTTAGTCCCGGCCTGAGAGATGCCTACCTCTCCTCACGTTGCCTCATACCCTTTTTCTTGTCACATAATTTTATTTCATCCTCTTAACTGAAAGTGTATGTATTCATAGCAGAAAAATTCAGAAAAAAATGCACAAAGAAGAAAAGCTTCACCCATAAATTCCATACCTCAGTTTGGATGGCTGTTATTACTATTTTGATTTTTCAGTCTTTTTTTTCTTTCAGTTTTTTCCTGGTTGACAATTAGGCAAGGCAATCAGATAGTATGCTGAATATACAAGTTTTATGTAGTAAATCATTTTGACTTTTAGTACCTCATGAGCATTTTCTCATTTCATTATTTCTATTATCATAATTATTAATGGTTTATAGTACCTTATGGTAGATAACAAAACCGTTTACCTAATGTTAGTTATTAAGTTTTCACTAACACACTGTTTAATATTAATACTGTTGGTGGTACTCATCATATGTAAATATCAGCCATTATCCAAATTTCCTCTCTGGGACCAGTAAGGCAAAGCACAGGAACCATCTGAGGTGCTACAAAACACCCTCCACAGTGTTTCATAGAAGAGTCTGTAGTAATTTACATTTCCATCAATGAAAGTGTCTCCTCAAACTGCCTTGCACACTAACATTACACACACATGCACATGTACACATGTACTGGCGCACTCACACACACACACACACATTCACACCTCTTATATTAGTTTTCTATTGCTGTTATCATTAATTACCTCCACTTTATTAGTATTATATGCCTCTGAAAATCCAAAGCTTAACTTGGGTCTCAGGGGTAACCAAGGTGTAGCAAGACTGCTTTGGGGGAAGAATCCTTTTTTTCCCCCTTTTCCAATTCTTTCCTTACAGAAGCCCCCCCACACCCCGAATTCCCCGGCTTTGGCCCCCACTGCTATCTTCAAAGCTAGCTACTATGGTTTGAGACCTCCCTGCCCTCCTCCCTGGGCCTTGTGACCACACAGGCCCTACTTGAACAACCTAGGGTACTCTGACCGTTCTCAGGTCAGCAGGTTAGCAAACTGTATTAGGCACTCTTTGTTTAAAAACAACATACCGGGACTGGAGAGATGGCTCAGAGGTTAAGAGCACTGGGAGCACTGGCTGCTCTTCCAAAGGTCCTGAGTTCAATTCCCAGCAACCACATGGTGGCTCACAACCATCTGTAATGAGACCTGGTGCCCTCTTCTGGCCTGCAGGGATACGTGCAGGCGGAACACTGTATACATAATAAAAAAAAAAATAAATCTTAAAAAAAAAAAAAAAAAAAAAAACATACCTGATCTAGCCCACTTATGAAGCAAAGAGGGCCACTCGGTTCAGCGTTTTGGGGGCTGACTGCCCAATGCCATCTTTCAGGCTCTGTACTGAGTGCTGATGTGTGGCTGCACCATCCCATGCAAGCAGCAATGACGGGAACGAGCATGGGAGATCAGGCAATAACCTTAACCCATGAGGCAGCGAAGACAGGAAGGCCTGGTCTTATGCCTTCTAGAAGAACGCTCTTGGATTACAATCCAAGGGTCATGGATGACTAACATATGCCCTAAACAAACTATAGACCTGCTACTATGCCCTGTCTCCTTAAAACATCGTATTATACAAGGTTACGTAAGACAATCTGCATGCATGTATACAATGTACTTAGAGCACCCCCATGATCCACTACCCTCCTCTACCCCCTCCCCCGTTTCACTGGTCCCCTTTTCTCTCTAGACACTTGTTTCCGCTCCCATGTCATCTGTATACATATGGCTTTATGTCTCTATAGCGACTAGGACCCACAAATGAGGGAAAACATATGGCACGTGTCTTTCTGAGACTGACTTAATTAGCTTAATATGGTTATATCCATTTTCCTGCAAACAACTTTACTCCATTATTCTTTATGTCTGAAAAAAAAATCAGACTATGTATGTAAACCACATTTTTTGTCCATTCTTCAGCTGAAAGACACCTGGGTGTATCCATAGCTCAGCTCTTGTGAATGGGGCTGCGGCAAACACGGATGTGACTGTATCTCTACCATGAGTCAACTCTGAGTCCTTCGGGTAAACACTGACAGGTGATATAGCTAGGTCATGTGGTAGTTCTATTTTCAGTTTTCTGAGAAACTTCCATACTGATTCCCAAAGTGGCTGGACTAGTTTTTACTCCCACCAATGGTGGCGGGTAGAGTTCCCTCCGCCTGCATCTAGGGCAGAACTTGCTGTTACTCTTTCTGAGGTGAGGTGGAATGTCAATGCAGTTGTAAATTTGCATAGCTCTGATGGCTAGTGAGAGTGAACATCTTTTTTTCACGTTTCCTGATTATTGAGAACTGTCCGCTCATTTCACTGACTCACTAATTGCCTGGGTTGTTTGTGTGTTTGTTTGCTGGCATTTGGTATTATCATATATTCAGCTAGCATTACACCTGTCCTTCTGCACGCTCTCCTCACTTGATCCTTCCTTTTGCTGTACAGAAGCTCTTCAGTTACATGAAATCCCATTTAATTGTTGGCTGCATTTTCTAAGCAGCTGGAGTCTTACACAAAGTCCTGCCCATGCTGCTATCTTGAAACATTGTGTACTCTTTCCTCTATCAGAGTTTCAGGCCTCCCATTGGCTCCACCTCCTGTCAATACAGTCTCAATACACAGTCACAGTGGACCTTCAGGATACGCCCAGCCCATATCCACCACAGCACAGGCATCATTTCATTTCAACCATAGTACTCTTCACGTATAACACAATAATCACGGCTCTGCCCACCGTACTTGTCCAGTCAAAAGTCTGCTTTATATTGCATTTCTTTTCGGTACTGTTGCTCTTTCTCTTGGTATGTGACAATTTTTTTCAGGTGGATACATGTGTGCAGTGTATGTGGCAGGAGGCACTCTGTGGATGCATGTACATGTGTGCACAGATGGGGAGGCCAGACGCCTGTGTCAGGTGTCTTCTCTGATTGCTTTCCACCGTATCTCTTCAGACCTGGCCTCTCAGTGAACTCAGCGTTTGCTGACTGACGAGAATGGCTGGCCACCCGGCTCCAGAGATCTGCCTGTCTCTACTCCCCACTCAGAACTAGTGTTACAGGTGCACACTGACTTTTTGGTGTGGGTGCTGAGATCTATTTGAGCAGTATGTTCTGGGATCTGCTTGCTTCAGTAGGTTAACCCACTCCTGACTAAGAAATTAGTCAAGAACTAAGGAGCTGTACTCTCAAAGCATGCCATGTGTGGCACTGCCCTAGGCTTCAGCTGTAGGCCGGGAGGGCTGGTCACCTGTAAACTTACAGTAAAGCTGTTACTTCAAATGACTAGGAACTAGGTGGGAAAAGCTGTAACATGACTCTGGGTTCCTTGCTTCTTGCTCATTACTGTGGTCTGGATCTGGATTGTGCCCACAAATCCCAGTTGTCAGGCTTGGATGCCAACCTATGGTAAAAGTTTTGGGAGGTGGGACCTCACAGAAGGAAGCTGGTCACTTCCTACCTTGTGGTGCACAGTTTCCTTTGACCTGAGGCATTGCCTTATACCACAGACCCAAGAACAACAAAGCCAGCTGACCTTGGAGTAAAACCTGTGAAGCCATAAGCCAAAATAAACCACACCTCTATTTAAGTTGGCTTTTTTTTTTAAATTTTGCTTTTTTTGAGACAGAGTTTCTCTGTGAGGCCTTGGTTATCCTAGAACTCATTTTGTAGACAAGGCTGGCCTTGAACTCAGAAATCATCCTGCCTCTGCCTCCTGAGTGCTAGGATCAAAGACATAGCCACCACACCAGGTCTTAGGTATTTTATTACAGTGGTAACCCAAACAGACACTGATTTCAGGATTTCATCAGGGAGTAATACAAAGTCAGGAATTGCTAGCTGGTTTGCAAGCATTAATGTAAGGGACAGAAGCCTGCTAGAGATTCTTTCCACTCAGGAAACCTTAACTTAATGACTATCCTGGCACTGCAGTCTGAGACGGCTCCTCAGTTATAAAGGAAATTTATAAGGAGGCAGGAAACAGGAAGTCCTTCAGGCCTGTCTACATGTACAGATCAGGGGAAGAATAGCATTTTCCTACTCAGGCCGATCTTTTTAGGACAGTATCAAGACAGTCGTCATCAAATTGGGGAGCAGGGGATAGAGGGATGGCTCAAGACCTAGAGCAACCTCTGGGTGCTAGAATCCCCAGCTACATGACCACATGTGTGCAGGGCCTTATGTGCACGGCGTGATCATGTAATCTATGCCCATGCATGGCACAGCTACTTAAGCCCATAAGTGTAGGCTCCTGTACATGCACAGCTTGGGTTCTTGTGTCTTACGTCATCAGCAGGCGCTGGTGACGACGTACCCTCCTTAAAAAGTGGACCCTCGCCCTCTCTTTCTGTTCCCTCTCTGCTCTGCTCCCTGCTTCCCTTCCCCCCCCCCCCCGCCCCAGGCTGGCTCTCTCCTCTTTCTCTCCCCCCACCGCCCCCCCTTTCCCTCCTAATAAAGCTCTAAAAACTACCACTGGGTTCTGCCGTGAACCGTGACTTTTCAGCCAGTATCCAGTGCCACCAACCAGGGCCATTTACCTATCAATAAGTGCATCCTGGGGGGGTGTGTGTGCAATCTATAAAAGTGGGTTCCACTTATCCCCCCTCCCCCCTCTTCCTGCACAGTCATTCCCCATAGGCCTATGCACACCCCTTCTGTTCCTTTCTCTTAATAAACTTTTATAGTGGGCTTTGTTGTACCTTGTGGCTTTTCTCACGCGGTAAACAGCGCCGCTTAATGAATAACACTGGGTCCCCAAATCTGCTCCTTGTAGAATGTGAACTGTGAAAGCTGTGTCACCTCAAGAGGGATGCAGAGTTCAAACAACAGCCACTGAGGATAGCGGACAAAACAGTCTTCCAGAGGCCGAGGCCACAAGTCCACAATCAAAGGAGCTGCAAAACCACCCAGACTGTGGAGTTCGACAGAACAGTCACTGGACAAGACTTTGGATATGGGAAGTGCAGAGTGTATTTGAATACATGCAAGGGAACATCTGCATGGGAAGTGGAGAGTGTGTTTGATCACATGCACAGGACCATCTGCATGGGAAGTGCAGGGTGTGTTTGATCACATGCATAGGACCATCTGCATGGGAAGTGGAGGGTGTGTTTGATGACAGTTTCCATTCTTTCTTTTGCTGTAGCACCCTCAAGTTTTAACTGGGTATCTGGCAGCTGAGCTACACTTTGCCCTCTTTTGCAGATGGGTACGCCTGACCCCATGATAAGCCTGTACCAATGAGAGGCGAACAGAAATGATGCACAGCCTTTAGCCATCTAAATACGCTGTAATGCTCTATTCTGGATCCAGCTCTGGTCACATGGGCAGGGTGATCATCCTCGGGGATGCTGGAACTGCCCACTTCTCTTAAGTAGCCCACTATCTTTTAGACTGCTTTTGAGTCATTTCATAATATTAATATTTGGGAAAAATTATACTTTTATCAAACTATATTTTTGGTCTCTTTGTTACAGAGGTTAGCCTATACTTTATTAATACAAGCATAGGCTGTTAAGTAAATATTGACTGAATTATAATTTAAATGATGGAATATAGACATCAGCATTTATTAAGTATGGCTACTATTTCCATCTCCATGGACATTTTTCCCATTTTTTTCTTTTATTTTTGAGATTATAATATAATTACATCATTTCTTCCTGCCTTTTCCTCCCTTCAAACCCTTGACTTTTTTTTGTTTTCAGTGCTGTGAAGGCGAATCTAGGTTGTCAGCTTGGCACACCTGGGAAGGGGGAATGCCAGGTGAGGAACTGCTTCCATCCAAGTGGCCGCTGGGCATGTCTGTGGGACATTTCCTTGATGGCTAACTGATGCAGGAGGGCGGCTCATCCACTGTGGTGATGCCGTCCCTGATGATGCCGTCCCTGGACAGGCGGTCTGAGCTGCAGAGGACAGGCAGTGGAGCAGGCCAGGAAGCCCAGCTCCTCCACGGTCTCTGCCTCAGTTTCTTCTCCCAGTGCGGGAGCTGAGAGAAGAAATAGCCTTTCCGCTCCTACATTGTTTTTGGTCAGTGTTTTATCACGACCAAACTAGGACAAAGTTTATATAATTTACAAGGTATCTAAAACATTGCCAATATTCATTCTCCCATTTTGCATTTTTGTTTTGTTTTGTTTTGTTCTGTTTTTTGAGACAGGGTTTCTCTGTGTAGTTTTGGTGCCTGTCCTGGATCTCACTCTGTAGACCAGGCTGGCCTCGAACTCACAGAGATCCGCCTGCCTCTGCCTCCTGAGTGCTGAGATTAAAGGTGTGTGCTGCCGCCGCCGCCGCCGCCGCCGCCACCGCCGCCGCCGCCGCCACCACCACCACCACCACCACCTGGCTCCCATTTTGCATTTTATGATTTATTTTGATGCATAAAATTCAAGATGTTGATGTCAAAATATTAACTTAGCCATCACCCTAACCCTAATCACAAGTGGTTGTTTGAAACCCTTTGTGATTTCTTTACTGATTTTATGCTCAGGAAAACAAACAAGTCTTTGGAAACAAGATTTACTTTGCTTTCTTTTGTCTCATTTGAAATACCAATTTTCAAACCTGTCAGGGATGAACTTTGATGCATGCTACTGAGTAAGGACCCTGCTTTATTTCTAACAATAACAATTTCATGAACAGATCCACTCTACTTGGAATGATTCAACAAGACACTGACTCCCATTTTCAGGATGTTATTACCACCAACAGCTTTTAGCCTATTTTGTTCCTATAACTACTTTTTTGTGGATAAAATTAATTGTTTCTTTTGGTATTAAGAGGAAAAATGAAATTCAAGACAAACTCTCATTTTGAAGGGAAAATAAAACAGGCATTTTCCAACAGCCCTTGCAACACTCTGAAAAATGTATTTTCTTCTTGTAGCAGAATGTAGCTCTAGTAGTAGAGTTCTTGCCTAGTAGGCAAGTTGGGGATGAATCCCTAGAACTACATAAGCTGCGTGTGGTGGTGCACTTGGGAGGTGAAGTCAGGAGAAGTTCAAGGTCATCCTCAGCTACACAGGGAACAGGAGGCTGGCCTGGGCGACACTGAGACCCTTCCCAACCCCCAGCACTCCCCCTCCAAAGAGTCAGAGAAAAACATTGGCACATGTGTGCACATGTGCCATGGCATGTATGTGGAGGTCAGAGGACAACTTGCTGTATCTGGTTCTGTTCTTCCACCACGTGGGTCTCCGGGATTGAATTCAAGCCGTCAACTGTGGCAGCAAGTGCCCTGACCTGCTCAGCCATCGTGTTGGCCCTGAAACACTCTTAGGGACCCAACTTAAGCTACTCTGAAAATCTCACCCACATGCATGATGTGCTCCTACAGGGGAGGGAAGAGGAGAAAGTGGGTGGTCAGTTACGCACTGGCTTTTTAGAGTTCTGACCTGGGCGATGGGACTCGAGGATGTGCTCGACGATTCTTCTATCAAAATATGTGTTTTATATATTTTTGGAGCGGGGGTTAGAGACAGGGTTTCTCTGTGTAACCCTGGCTGTCCTGGAACTGGCTCTGTAGACTAGGCTGGCCTTGAACTCCTGAGTGCTGGGATTAAAAGTGTGCACCACCATGCCTGGCTGTGTTTTATATAGTTACCTGTATGTGTATGATATGTTGAACAAGAACAAAATGAATATTCCTGTGTGATACTGGGGGCCTGGGAACGATCAGAAATCAACAACAAGAGGGAAAAGGACACATATCGCCAAAGCTCTAATTTCACACCTTTCTCCTCTCTATTGAAGACTCACCTTGCGGCCCCTCCTATCACCAGTCCTGAATCTCAGCACCATGCAGAAATACTCAAAAATGTGGCCCTAGAGTTTAAGAACCAAAGGGGGCAACTACAATTATTAGTAGAGTCTAACTCGTTGAGATTTCTTTTGTTTTATGGGTGTTTTGCCTGCATGTATGTATCTGTACTCTTTGTGCCTGGTCCCCAAGGAGGCCAGGAGGGAGGGTCAGATCCCTGAGAACTGGAGTCACAGAAGGTTCTACACGGCTCTGTGGGTGCTGGGAACGGAACCAGGTCCTCTGCAAGAGCAGCATATGCTCCTAATTGCTGAGCTATCCCATCAGTCCCTAGTATCTCAACAGTAATCTGCCTAAAAGACATTTATGTGATTATATTGCAGAACAGATTAGTGAAATGCAATTTACTTAGCTGATTGTAATGTAAAGTGAAGGTACTCTGCAGGTAGTTTCTGGAATTTATTTTTAAAGACACCAATGTAGGGGAAACTTACTTTTACACATTTTATAGAAAATTGCTCATTTTTCTATCAAATGATTCCTATTTCTACACTGGGAAAATTTATATATACCCCCCCCCCCCCACTATTCATAGTCCAGATGCACAAAATATGGTGCTTGATCAACAGGGCTAACTGTGAATAAAAAGTCCAAAAACACCCCTTACACTGACCCTGTACAAGGCTAATTAGAACTTCAATGACCTGAGAGAACTCATGTTTCTAGTCCAAAGACTAATTACCTTAGGCTGCCTTTAGGCCCCTTAATGGTCCCTTAATTGCCCTCTTCCGTATGTGACCTGATAGCTTTGTGACCATTAGGTAAATCCCTGAGAATGTACAGACTACTAGTTCCCACCAACCAAAAGGCTAAGAAGGCTGTCCTAGGGCAGCTGAGGCCCACGGTGAGATTTCTGTGAACTACCTACCTGATGTCTCCACTGATGTATTTGAAAGGTGTCTGGATTGACCATTTCTCTGTTCTGCACGTAGAGTTTGTGGTAACCTGAACCTACAGTCCC
Organism: Peromyscus attwateri; assembly: GCA_902168425.1. NCBI lineage: Eukaryota > Metazoa > Chordata > Mammalia > Rodentia > Cricetidae > Peromyscus > Peromyscus attwateri. Next base: position 22,424 of record CABHPP010138881.1, on the reverse strand, counting down.
AACCACGGCAGTTCATACTAGCTCCAGGAAAAGTTCTCTCTTACCCTCTTGGAGGTAAGAGTTGGTTTTTCCACTGACATTTAGTAAACACTTCAGTTTCACTTAGTCAAAAAGGTAATGCACACTGCCCTGGATTTTTGTTTTTCTTTGTCAGCTTGACACAATCTAGAGTCATTTAGGAAGAAGAACCTCAGTTTTAGATAATATACCTCTATCAGATTGCCTACAAACAAGTCTGTGGGCCCTTTTCTTGATTAATGTGGGAGGTCCCAGGCCACAGGGGTTGGTGCCATGCCTGGGCAGATGGTACTGGATGTTGTAAAAAACCAGACTGAGCAAGTCATGGGGAACAAGCCAGTAAGCAGTCTTCCTCCGTGGCCTCTGCAGCAGCTCCTGCTCCAGGTTCCTGTCTTGAGTTCTTGCCCTGACTTCCCTCAGTGATGGACTGTAAATTGTAACATGAAATCAACCCTCTCCTCCTCAAACCGCTTTGGGTCATTGTGTTTATCACAGCAATAGAAAGCACCCTAAGATATATGCACATGTGGCAGAATATTCCCAATAGTAGGAAAGAACATAAAACACGACCTGGATGTTTTCTTCTCTCCAGACCTGCAGTGCCTCCACTCCTTCCCCAGAGACAGCCAGCAACAATGGAACAGTCCTCTAGTCTTCTAGAAACAGTCCTCGCCAAAGCTGTCATAAACACCTCTGCCGTGGTTTTCCAAGTAGAAGCACACTAAACATACTTTTCTAAACCAGACTTCTTTGCTCAGAAGCACATTTTACCAACAGTCCACATCAGCACCTGCAAACTGTTACCCTTTCCACAGCTGCAAACAATCCCACAATCAACTGCGCAGTGCTTTGTGGCCGGCAACTGGGTGAGTCCACTCTTCCGCTGTCACAAGATACAGGGCCCAAATGCCCTGCAAATGGGACATCCCAAACTGCTCCAGCACCAGCAATGCCAGATAGAGAGGCAATTACTTTTTAACTCTCGTTTATTTAACCATGACGGAAAGCTGGCTTCTTTCTCTCAGTTTTGTTATTTGCATTTTAATTTCTATTATCACTTGTCATATCCATTACCCACTTCCTACTGGGTTGCTACTTACTTGCTGACTTGAAATAATCACTTTCAACTAAAGAAACGGTCCATTTGTCTTATTTGTTGTATTTCCTACTTTGTAACGTCTCTTTTGACTTTGTTTTACAGTGGCTAATCATGAAGACATTCTAAAGTTCTATGTAGTCAAATCCCTTTCTTTGTGCTTTTTAGGATTTGTGTCTTAGCTGGCAGGCCTTCCTCATTCTCAGCTTCTCTAAAACAACCATTTCCTAACACCTTTATGGCTTTATTTTTATGTTTAGGTCTTTAATCCAACAGGAATTATAAAGCAGGAAGGCAAGAGTCCAGGTTTCTTCTCATTGTTTTTAGATAGTTATGTAACCTCTAAAAGCCTTTTCTACTATGGCCATTTGAAAGATAATTTTGCCAGCTGCAAAGCATTTCACGATGGAAACTATTTCTAGAAAAATCTAGGATTGTCAGAACCACACTCCTCAACTGTCTGACACATTAGTAAAGGCCATTTGCCGTCTGCATTGATGAGAACGGTTCCGCATGGAGAGGAATAAACACAGCAGGTGTTACGGGATGGCTGGTACGTCTGCGACTGCGGACGGAAGTCACTACTCCAACTTTGCCCTTAGGACATCTAGATGGTTCCTGGAGCATGCCACATAGTACTTCACACTATGGTAGAAGGCCATTCACTGCTACAGAATATTTACAGCTTCTTTTGGTCGTTGTTAGATTTGCTATCAAAGCTTAGGAGAAATGCTTTGTAATTCGTTATTTGAGGCCCCTTTCCATCTCATGATAACAAGAAAAAGTGGCAAAATAGTTTTTCCTGAGTTTTCACCAGGACATTCATTTAAAATACTCCTGACAGTCACAGGAGTCAAGATTAAAGAAGTCAGGGTAGCCAGGCG